>PVIY010038651.1:0-23742 GCA_004026745.1 Myrmecophaga tridactyla | reverse complement strand
TGGAGCATGGGGGAGGGGGGGAAACTATGGCAGAGACTGTGGGCAGAAATGTGCAAGGCCTATTTGGAAGGTGGTGGTGGTGGAAACATATGAATAGTGTGTCAGTTTGGTGAGATGAGTATGACTCAGAAGTTTAACAAATATTTAGATCCTATTGTATATTAAACATTAGAGATGCAAAGAAGGATAAAGCATGGTCTCTGCTTTTGAACAGCTTACAGTCTAATAGAATAGCTAGATCTTACATATGGAAAAAGGGAGCCAGACTCCAAATAGGAGGAGTAACTGTTGCTTATGTTTGCCAGGCACCCTTCCAGTGTCTGTATAATCTTAACTCACTTGCTCATTGTTGCAGCTCTTTGAGGTACATGCTATTATGTCCATTTTACAGAGAACAAAACTGAGGCACAGAATGGATAGTGAATAGCAGAGATGGGCTTCAAACCTAGGCACAAAGCTCAGTGTTTACACTTTTTTTTCCTTTTTTTATTGTATAGTATAACATATATACAAAGCAAAGAAATAAAAAAGCAATAGTTCTTAAAGCCATTTCAACAAGTGGTTACCAGACAGATCCCAGAGTTTGTCATGGGCTACCATACGATCCTCTCATATTTTTCCTTCTAACTGCTCCAGAATATAGGAGGCTAGAGGGCTTAAATATTTTTGTATCATCACAATTGACTTTTTTCTTTCTTTTTTTTTGTGAAGAATAACATATATACAAAAAAACTATAAATTTCAAAGTACAGCACAACAATTAGTTGTAGAACATATTTCAGACTTTGACATGGGTTATAATTTCACAATTTTAGGTTTTTACTTCTAGCTGCTCTAAAATACTAGAGACTAAAAGCGATATTAATTTAATGATTCAGCATTCATATTCATTTGTTAAATCCTATCTTCTATGTATAACTCCACCATCACCTTTGATCTTTCCATACCTCTCTTTAGGGCTGTTTGAGTTAGGGCAATTCTAAATTTTTGATATTTGAAGGGTCTGTCACTAAATTTTTTTTTTTTGCATGGGCAGGCAGTGGGAATCAAACCTGGGTCTCTGACATGGCAGGTGAGAATTCTGCCACTGAGCCACCATGGCCCAAAAAGGACTTTTTTGGGGGGTGGTGGTGCATGGTCTGGGAATCTATACTTTTAATCTTAAGAGCTTCACTGTACCACTTTTTGCTTACTTCCTTGTGAGTTGGGGCTGGGTCTCTAACCTTGGAAGGCAAGTAGTTTTGCCTTGAGCTCCAAACTGATTTATACTGGCTGCCTGGAGCTCTGTGTTGAGATTTCCAAGACCAAGCTTGGACTCAGGGAGAAAAGAATGCTGTGATTAATTAGTAACACCTGCCATGGGCATGTGATGTGATGTTGGCACACCGTATTTGCTAACCCTAATCTATGCATCACCTAGAGGAAAGTGGATTTCATCCATTTACTTAAAGAATAAGAAGGAGAAGGAGGTGGAGGAATAGGAGAGGGAGGAGGGGAGGAGGAGGAGCAGGAAGAGAGGAAAAAGTCAAAACCAACAACAACTTCATTGACTTTCCCCCTCACTTTTCAATCTGCCTTCTTAATTTAAGATTCTGTCTCTTTTACGGTGGCATTTGTACTCCTTGTTCAAACAGTTAGCTTTGCTTTCTGGAAACTAATGTTCGAAATATCATAAATGCAGCCTCTCTGGTAAACATACACCTTAACTGTCATAAAAAATAAAAGTATCAGTCAGAACCAATGCTCAATCTGTCACACTCCTGGTGCCGTCACCAGCTGGATGTTTAGAAACGTCAGGGGATGGCATTGCAATGATAATAATAAAAAGGGATTTCTACTTACTCTATCTAAATATTGTACAAGGAAGACTCCATCAGCTAACTGGGGGGGGGGGGGGTTCAGCCATAAAGAGCATCCAGCTGAAGCATACATCAGTAATGGAATTTCCTGCCTGCAAATATTGTGAGGCTTTTATCTGCAGGGCAGGTTCTAGGAACATTTGTTTTTGTTTTCATTTTCTCCTGATTACCAACTTTTTTTCTCTGGCTTTTCTTCTCCTGGGTACCACTTCTCCCTGCGCTCAGGGTTTTTTCTTTCATACCCTTTCCCATATGTGCCTAGATACATGGAGTTATAGATACCAACTAGGAGTTTAGGGTTCACATAACAAATAAATTTCCTCTCTTGGGCTGACTCTGATCAATTGTGGCTGCTGAAATACTGAGTTGAGAAGGGATGTAATGGACTCAGCCTGGAAGTGCATTGGGATTGATTAGTGATGTCTGCCACAGGTGTGAGCTGGGGACAATAATTTCTTGAGGCATCCACTGATTTTGCTAAGGTAAAGGCTTGTCCTGTTCTTATGGCTATGATTTAGTGAATGAGCTTGGGATGCTAGTTTATATCCTCTCTCTTCTCTTTCCTTGTGGATCTTAGATGTGTTTTCTTTTCTGAGCCTTAGTAAAACTGGAATAAAAATGGTCCTCCTTACAAAGTCATTATAAATATTGTGGTGATGGTGTCCATCCATCCATCCATCCATGCATCCATCCATCCATCCATCCATCCATCCATCCATCCATCCATGCATCCATTCATTCATCCATCCATCCATCTATCCATCCATGCACCCATACACCCATGCACCCATGCATCTGTCCATTCATCCATCCATCCGTCCATCCATCCATCCATCCGTCCACCCATCGGTTCATCATCCATCCACCCACCCATCCATCTATCCATCCATTCATTCATCTATCCATCCATCCATCCATGCATCCATTCATCCATCTCACAAATATTTCTTGAGCTCCTCCTATGTACCAGGCACTGTGTGATTTGGGGGATACGAAGGGGAATAAGGATGTGGTCCCTGCCCTCACAGAGCTTATAGTCTGGTGGGGAGTTATTAGCTTTCTAGAATTATTAGTCTACTGGATAATAAATTACCACAAACTTAGAGACCTAAAACAACCCACATTTATTATCTCAGAGTTAGCATGAGTCAGAGTTCTGGCATGGCTGAGCTGGGAATTCTACTCTGGGTCTTATAGGGCTGCCATCAAAGTGTTGGCCAGGCTGTGTTCTCATCTGGAAATTTGCCCTGGGAAGGATATGCTTCAATCTTATTTAGTTTGTTGGTGGAATTAATTTTCTTGCCATGGTGTGACTGTGGACCCCAGATTTTGGGTGGGTGTCAACTCAATGCCACCTTCAGGGAGGGGCTGCCTGCAGCACCTCTCCTCTCTGCAGACTCCCGTGTTCAAGGTCTACCACTTCTTACCCGCCTTATTACAACGGTCTCCTCACCTTTCTTCCCATCTTCAGTTTTGCTCCTTCTCCTACCCACTCTCCATCCTAAGGCCAAAACCTGATTATGTTATTCCTCTTCTTAAAAACCTGAACACAATTGCTCACTGCCCCCAAGAGCAAGTTGGAAGGACTGGCATGGCAAACATGCCTTTCCCCATAGGGGACTCTTTGCCTCTCAAGCTTCCCCTCCTGTTACTCTTTTCTGTGCACCCTCCACCCCAATCCCTCTGGCATCTCCAAGCTTCATGAACACATCATGCTCATTCAAGACTGGTATGTCTGAGCACGTGTTCTTTCAATCTGTAATGCTCCTTCCCTTCTCCACCCAATCACATCACAGTTACAATTTATTATAATTACAATTTTAAAATTAATTTGATGTATAACTTATTATAGTTAATAATTTATTATTTTAGATGCTGTCTTTCTAGATAGAATATGAACAGATGAATGGATGGATGGACAGACACATGGATGGATGGATGGATGGACACCATCACCACAATATTTATAATGACTTTGTAAGGAGGACCATTTTTATTCCAGTTTTACTAAGGCTCAGAAAAGAAAACACATTTAAGATCCATAGGTGAAACATAAGTGCCTTTATCTTTGTATCCCCAGCCTTTAGCAGAGCACCTGGCAAAACATATATTATGACTACTAGTTACTAACCCTTACTGAACTCCTACTACATGCCAGCTACTGCACTAAGTGCTTTACGTGGGCTGGCTTGTTTATTTTACTTATTTCTCACCCAGCCCTATGAGGAAGGTATTGGTAATACCTCTATTTTGCAGGAGATAAAAAAAGCCTCAGGAAGGTTAAGGAAATTTTGAAGGACACACAAATGGTAAGCGGCAGAACTCGTATTTTGAACCCTAGGTTACTCATTTTGTTCTCTTAATACTAGTGATTAGTATTTAGTGAAGGAATAATTGAACAAACAAATGAAAGCATGAACAAATCTGTTATTTGAATATATAAAATCGAGAATTTCAAGTAGCAGACCAAAATCATTCCCTTGGCTTGGAAAAGGGAGAAGAGAGTTTCAGGCAGAGGCAAAGGCGTGTGTGGACGCTTGACGATAAGGAGATGGAGACTCCGAGAGACAGACAGACGTGCCCAGACTCTGAAGCTTGGCTCCTGTTTACAGCAGACCCTTCTCCAGGAAAAGGTCCCCCACCCCAAGGTGTTTCTATTGGAGACTTAAGGATTCAAAAAAGGAGACCTCCTCTCCCGGTCTCCATCCTCCAAGGCCAGTAACCAGAGCCCAAAGCACTGGGTCCTTTTCTGATCTCCACATGACCTTACGAAGAAGTGAAGAGAATGCTCCAGAGTTCTCTGAGCTCCTGGTACAGAACCCTTCTCCCCTCAACAGCTGCACCGGCTTCTGCTCTGGGGCACAGGGACCAATCCCGCTGTGCAAACACACGCCCCCCTTTCTCCCCCCTGGGGCTTCATATTTCCTGTTCCCTTTACCTGGATGCTCTTTCAACAAATATCCACATGGCTTGTCCCATCATTCCTTTTGGGTCTTTTCATAGATATCATCTCCTGACTATACTATTTTAAACTGCCTTCTCTTTAGCCCATTTGATTTTTCTTCATAGTGCTTACCACCCCCCCACCCCCCACATGCTAGGCATTGCTTTTTATTATTCAGGGACACAGGTCTTTGTCTTTCTATTTTCATTGCTGTATCCCCAAGCACCAAGAATAGTGGAGCACATAATAGGCCCTCAATGATTGTTCCTTGAATGAATCAGTGAATTCCTTTCTCTGAAGTTCCTACTGGTTTATGGCAATGGCGTGAGTTTTCCTTACAAAGAGGGAAGCTATTCAGAATGATGTGCTCTTACTTGGAAATTCTTAGAGCAATGCTTCTCAAACTTTAATGTGTATTTGAATCACATGGGGGTCTTCTTAAAATGCAGATCATGATTCAGCAGGCCTGGGGTGATTTGAGTTCTGCGGTTCCCATAAGAGCCCAGGTGAAACAGATGCTGCTGAGCCAGTCAAAGACACTTTGAATGGCAAGGCTGCTTTGCTTATCTTAGGCTCATTCTTCCCTTAAAAAAATAGAGTAAGCATAAATATTTACACAGTACATTTACATATTCATAGTGTAAACATGACCCTGGGTTCAAACAATCCGGTGGAAAGTGCCTCTGGGGCTGCAGGTTACAACATTTGCATGGAGAGTTCCATCCATCACTGCAAATGCCATGGGAGGAGATATGGCTAGTTAGGCTGTGAAATAATGACTGTTCATTGTGCTGGGCAGAGTTAGTTTTTTATATTTTGTGCGTATGTGTGTATGTGTGATTATCATTATTGATGCCAGTAAGTTTCCTAGCAAGTGTCTGATCTAATTTGCCACGCTTTGGCATGAATTAAATGCAAAGAGAAGTCTTGCCTCTCTGCTTGGGCTGTTATTATTATTACATCATTCTGCTTCTGTCTAGAGAGAACAGTGTGGAGCTTTTCCTTTCATAACCACCATCATCAATTAGTTTTAAAAATCATCGTCAGGGCTGCCCTGTACTGTTTGCACAGTTTATCCAAAGGGGCCCAGCTGAGGAGCAAGTGGTAGCTGAAAACCAGCCAGTTGCCCTCTGCCAAGCCTGGCGCTCTGGCTGCGCTGCATCAACCCTGAGCAAGAGGCACCTTTATTTTATTTGTTCATCCAGAGGAGATGCCTTTCTTCAAATTGCATAATGGTGCCTGCTGTGTGATGGCTCTAGTCTTAAAACCAGACAGAGTTGGAAAAAGGATAGAAAGCATCGAGCCCAATGCTCTCATTTTAGAGACGTAGAGACACCAGGGATGGAGCCCTTGTCCCAATGTCACCATCTTCATCAACTTCATCATCATCATCAGCGTTTAGGAGGGCTTAGGATGCATTAAGGCTTTGGGTTAATTGCTTTACATACATTGTTCCCTATAAAACAACAACCCTGAAAATGAAGTACTTTTACTACTATTATCAAACTCCATTTACAGATATATAAATGGAAACTTGAGCATTTAAGCAACTTCTCAGGGTCACACAGCTATGTTACTGTGTAATTTTCAAAACTATAAATCATGACTCAGACAAATATAAAGTGATTCTATGTCAAAGATTTTATTTAGCTCATTGATTAATGACGGGACCAGGTAAGGTGTTTTTCAAGGAGTAACTGAGAGGTATTTGCAGGTGATTTAACAAAGAAATGTTAGGAAAGGGTGACAGTCTGAATAAAGCCCCCTAAAGATGCCCAGACCCAGTCCTCAGAACCTGTGAGCATGTCACCTTACATGGTGAAAGGACTTGACAGGTTTGAGTAACTTGAGGACCTTGAGAGGCGGAGAGTCCATGATTATCCAGGTGGGTTCAGTGTGAACGCAGGACTCCTCAGGAGGGAGGCGGGGACCAGAGTGGCAGAGAGAAGAGGCTGGGATAGAAGCAGAGGTTGGAGTGATGTGCTTTGAAGATGGAGGAAGGACACACAAGCTGAGGATGTAGGCGACTGCTAGAAACTGGAGAAGGTAAGGACGTGGATCTTCTAGAATCTCCAGAAGAAATGCAAGCCTGTCCCATGTTTATCCTAGCTCAATGGAACTGATTTTGGGCTTTTGACCTCTGGAACTGTGAAAGAATAATCTTGTGTTGTTTTAAGCCACTAAGTTTACAGTCAATTGTTATAGCAGCAGTAGGAAATTAATACAGAAAGATTGCAGGGTTAGATACAAAGCTGGCTAATGTCCAACAGGAACACAAACCATAACCCAGATGTAAATTATTTGCATCTTTACCAGACCAAAACTTATAAGTTAACCTCTGCTCCTGCAGAGTTGAAAATTGCATAGTCAATAGAAAGCCAAGCCACAAAAGAACAGCCGGTAATCTCTTCTGTGTATTCCCAAGTTTTGGATACTTTTTGAGGGGAGCTGGGATTTGATCCAGGCTCTGCCAAGTCCAGTATCCGGACTTTTACCATTAAGGGCAGGTCTTTTCATTAGCATTGGTTGCTAGATTAGAAGGTCAATCTGGGGCAAAGAAAATTGTACCTCAGTATCCAATGCACACAGCTCAAATGTGTGATGGCTCTAGTCTTAAAACCAGACAGAGTTGGAAAAAGGATAGAAAGCATCGAGCCCAATGCTCTCATTTTAGAGACGTAGAGACACCAGGGATGGAGCCCTTGTCCCAATGTCACCATCTTCATCAACTTCATCATCATCATCGCCACACCATCATCATCAGCGTTTAGGAGGGCTTAGGATGCATTAAGGCTTTGGGTTAATTGCTTTACATACATTGTTCCCTATAAAACAACAAGTTGAGTTGCATTTGTGTTGGTGGAAGGGAGAGGTACAGATTTGGGGTCTGGGATCTAGCCAGCATGAGCATGAATGAGTGAGCTCAGGAGTTAGCATTTTAGCAGGTCTTTCTTGGGAGACAGTGGGGCAAAGGTCCTGGCTGAAGTTGAGAACTTTTATAGGAAAGTGGGATCTGTGGTTGGACAGGTAGAATGGACTCAGTGTCTTGAGTGTAGGTTTTACCTGATAGGGTAGCTGTTCTCAACCCTGACTGAGCATCTGAATAAGCTGGGGAGGTTTGAAAAATACCTCACTCCAGACAATTCAAATAAATCTTGCTATGCAAACTTCAATTATATTGTGCATACAGGAGAGAGACCCTGAGCTGTGGAGCTTGCAGGGTAGGTGTTTGGGGGTGAGGCTGGGGTGCAGCAGGCAGAGCTGTCTGCTGGTGGGAGCACACCTGATTCCCTACTGCTGTCTCTATGGATGGCTTTGGGAAAGTCACTTTAAGTCTTTGAACCTCAGTGATTTTATCTCTAAAGAGTGGATGACAGTTTGCCTTCAAGCAGGAAGATGGACCAGGTGCTTTTTTGACATTTCTTCCACTTTTTTTTTTAAATTTTTATTGATGCAACAACGTACAAGCACATACATTCTTAACAAGCATTCCATACCTGGTGTACAATCAATGGCTCACAATATCATCACATAGTTGTATATTCAACACCATGATCATTTTTTAGAACAGTTGCATCACTCCAGAAAACAAAAAAGAAAAAAAAAAAAAAACTCATGCATACCATACCCCTTACCCCTCCGTCTCACTGACTACTAGTATTTCCGTCTATCCAATGTATATATTTTTAAATTTTAACATTTGTTCCTTCTATTATCTATTTATTTTAATCCATATGTTTTACTCATCTGTCCATACTGTAGATAAAAAGAGCATCAGACACAAAGTTTTCACAATTACACAGTCACATTGTGAAAGTTATATCGTTATACAATCATCTTCAAGAAATATGGCTATTGGAACACAGCTCTACAGTTTCAGTCAGTTCCCTCTAGCCTAGTACACCTTAATCTAAAAAGGGGATAGCTATATAATGTGTAAGAATAACCTCCAGGATAACCTCTCGACTCTGAAATCTCTCAGCCACTGAAACTTTATTTTGTCTCATTTCTCTCTTTCCGCTTTTAGTCGAGAAGTCTTTCTCAATCCCTTATACTGAGTCCAAGCTCATTCTAGAATTTCTGTCCCACATTACCAGGGAGGTTTATACCCCTGGAAATCGTGTCCCACATAGAGAAGGGGAGGGCAGTGATTTTGCTTGCCATGTTGGCTGAGAGAGAGAGAGAGGCCACATCTGAGCAACAAAAGAGGTTCTCTGGGGCTGACTCTTAGGCCTAATTTTAAGTGGGCTTAACCTATCCTTTGCGGGGATAAGTTTCATAGGAACAAACCCCAAGGTTGAGGGCTCAGCCTATTGCTCTGGTTGTCCCCACTCCTTGTGAGAATATTAGGAATTCTCCAAATGGGGAAGTTGAATTTTCCCCCTTTCTCACCATTCCCTCAAGGGGACTTTGCAGACATTTCTTCCACTTGTAAGATTTATGATTCTGGAAGCAAATTTAAGGTTAACTGAGGGTGGTGGTGAGGGTTGAAAGAGAGAAGAGAGCCAATTTTCACATGCTCCGACCACCACTGCAGCCAGGCCACCCCACTGCCAAGCCCCCTGCTGTTATCCTCATCGTCGTCACCCCTGTCCTCTCCACCTCTGCTGCCACCGCCCACTCTCGCTATCGTGTCTCTGGACATGCGCCTCTGTGAGCCAATCGTGGCAGCCAGGAGTACGTGGTGAGCTGATTTCCTTAGGCTAGTTCTATGCCCCACCTAAAGAATAGGAGCTTGTTTTTGAGTGCAGGGGCTGTCCTAGTTACGTTTGTGGTGTGTCCCCAGGACATAACCCAGTAACTTTCCCATAATAAGTATGTAAGACATGATGTCGAATGAGTGAGCGAGCAACTGAGTAAATAACAAAGAGAGAAGATGAATCACAGGCAAATGCATAACAAATGCATTTAAAGGGACCAAATCCAAATAAATCAAGCCATAAAATGATGTCTGTCAGTTGCCAATCAGGAAGGGAACGTAATATTCACTGTAGGTTGTTGGCGAGATATATTTGCACAATGTGTTTCTTATCTAAGCAGGCCAAGGAAACCCTGCTCATTATTTTGAAACAAAACTGAAGTCATAGTTATTTTCAGCATTGTCAGGGGCCACTCTGAGCCTCAAGCTTTGAGGAGTGAGTGAAAAAAGCTTTGGAGACAGCTCACAGCTGTCAGTAAAAATACGCTGATGTCATTGTGCTAATGCCTGCCACCCTTACCCCTTTTCCAGTGTCTCAACCTGCTGTGGACGCCTGGGAACGTGGCTGTCCAGCACCTGACAAAGCCTCTCAATTCCTTTGAGAGAGGCTGCCCTTGCTGTTTATTTTACTCAGATTTCAAAAGTAAGTTAAGTATAAGGCAAGAAAAAAGCCTACAAGAAAGTCGACAGCTCCAAAACCTGGTAGTGCATAAAGAGTCTTTCCTTGGTCTCAAGTCCTAAGAATTTGGTTCCACATATATTATCCAAAACCTTAGCAGGTTCACACTTGAAGGAAGGAAGATGAATCCAAGATAGAAGACACAAAGGAGGAGACAACGAACTATCAAGAGAAATTTATATTTGAGCAAGAGCTCAAAAGATGTGGAAAAACCAAAGCTTTGAAGAAATAAGTGAATGCAATGAATTATTCAAGGACAATGAAAAGCTGTCTATAAATAAGTGTGTTCACCAAATCCCATCAGAATCCAATAAAAGGGGCACCCATGAAGTTTCAAAAGGTAGAAGAAGTACAAATATGAAATGTGAGTGATTCAAACAACGGTGATAATCATATAGAATTAATTACCTTTAGAAGTAGCAATGCTTGAAGATAAAGTCCTTTAAGAATTGGGATAAGTTCATGGGTGACAGAGCAAAAACAAGTTATCAGAGATGACAATGATCTGGATACTGTTTACCCTAGAGTACAGTCACGTCCACCCCCAGTGCGTCCATCAGAGATGGAATGTTAGACAAGAGGCTGGATGGGTCATGGGTAGGTTCAGTGTCAAAACTCGGCAATGTTTTGAGAATAAACAAAGGAGATCTGCTGTGTGTTTAATTGCCCCCCAAGGACGGTTATCATTAGAATTAATGTCATGAACAAATGATTAAGTGAATAAGTGAAGAAATATGATAAATGGATGGTGTTTTAAAAACTTTTTGCTTTGATATGATTATAGATTTGTAGGAAGTTGCAAGAACAATACAAAGAGTCAGTTTGCCCTTCATTCAGCTTCCCCCGTTGTGGACATCTCATACAGCCGTAGGGTAATATCAAAACCAGGAAATTGACATTACTGTTAGCTAGGCCACAGGCCTTATTCAGTTTTTACTGTTTTTAGGCCTGCATTTGTGGTGTGTGTCTCTGTAATTTTATCCCATGTATAGATAGATTCATGTAAGCACCATCACAGCCAACACACAGAACTGTTTCATGATTACAAAAGAGCTCATTTATGCTACCTCTTTGCATTGGCACCACTATTCTCCACCCTTCTGTGGCAACCACTAATCAGTTTTCCATGTCTGTAGTTTTGCCATTTTGAGAATGTGATATTCGTGGAATTATACAGAATGTAATCTTTTGAGACTTTTTTCACTATGTCTGAGGCCCTTGAGGCATTTCTTTCTCATTTCTGCCTGGTGTTCCCTTGTAGGAATGTATCAGAGTTGGTTCAACTATTCACCTTTGAAAGCTATTTTTTCCTAGTATTTTGCTATTATGAGTAAAGTTGCCATGAGCATTTGCTTCCTGGTGTTGTGTAAGCATAGGTTTTCATTTCTCTAAGACAACTGCCCAGGAGTGTGGTTGCTGGGTCATATGGCAAGTGAACGTTAAGTGTTGTAAGAAACTGCCAAATGATTTTCCACAGTGGTTGTACCATTTACATTCCCACCAGCAATATATGATCCAGTTTCTCTGCACCCTCACCAGCATTTGAGATCATCACTATTTTTTTTCTCTTGTAACTACTGTAATGGGTGTTTAAGGATAGATCATTTTGGTTTTAATTTGCATTTTCCTAGTGGCTAATGAAATGACAACTTTTCATGTGCTTATTTGCCATCTGTATTTCCCCTTGGAGAAATATCTGTTCATAACTTTCCCCATCTCTTTCCCTTAATTGGACTAATTGTGTTTTTACTGTTGAGTTTTGAGAGGTCTTTATATATTCTAGACACAAAGCATTTGTCAGATGTGTGATTTGCAATATTCTCTCCTGGTCTGTGGCTTGTCTCTGATTCTTCCAAACAGGGACTTTTGCAGCACAGAAGAAGTGGAGGTTTTCATTTCCACTTCAGAAAAGCCTGACCAAACTTGAGAGTGCTGGATATGGTCACTCCATTGGTCTCTGCTGATGAGCCCAGCTTGTGGATCTCATTCCCAGAGGGTGTGCTCGTTCAGCCTTACAATTGCTCACTCACCATGGACTTCTCTCTATTAGGTGACCACAGGTCAGTGTTTCTCAGGACATCACAAAAAGATGCGCTGAGAAAGAGTGATCTGCTACTGAGAAAACAACGTGAAGATCAAGTCCTCACTGACTCGGAAAGTGTCAGAGCATTATCATCTTCCTGGAAAACTGGAAAATGCACCATCATCATATATAGAGTAAAAGCCAGCATGCCAAATCCCTGGAAGTTTCTCAGGCCATTTCACCCCACCCAACATAAAGCAACAAACAAAACTAAATTCATCTGCTGAATTTGACAATGCAGAGAGTCAAAACACACATGGAATTCCAAACCAGAAGTAATCTCAAGTTTGAGTCATCCAGTCTACACTGATTGCAATCACCAGATGAAAGTCAGATCCACTCTCAGCCTCACTCTCAGTTTGGAGGCTGCTGCCATAGATACCACAAGAGTGGAGATTTTATGACACCCTGCTGGCATGAAGGAATGGACTACAGCTCCATCTTATGTAAATTTCTATGGGGGAAAAGAAGATTAGAAGGAAAATAGTCATGCTGTAGTCATTTCCACTTGGGGTCATAAGATCCTTCAATTCCTTCTTGGAAACAAAGCCAACAGCTGTTCTGTCACAAATGGTAGGTTACTTTACTTGACATTTTGCAGGAAAATGTCAAGTAAAAAAAAATTTTTTTTAAATTTTTTAATTTTTTTAAATTAAAATTTTAAAATTAAAAAAAAAATTTTTTAAAGAAAAAAAATTCATCTTTAGCTGAAATTTTGACCTCACATTCACATCAAATTATGTTTTGAAAAGAAAGATAGATTTTCTTTATACGTATGGCATAAGCCAATTGGCCCCAGACCTGAAGAATTAAATGCTAACTCTACCTGAAAAGGACAGAGAAATCTTATTCTTCCTGCTTCTTTCTCTCCAGTCCGGGTGGGTCTGAAGGAGGATGAACTCCCAGGTAAAGAACATTCCCGGGCATCGGCCGTGGCCCTAACAACAGACGTGGGCATGTTTGACGCTGCCTCCTGCGGCACCCACTCCTTTCCCAGTCTGGCTGCAGCCTCCAACTTTCACGTGGGGACCCAGCCCGGCCTCAGCTCTCAGCCCCAGCAGCCATCTAAGCGCTTTAATGAGTGACTGCATTCCTTCGTCCCAGCTTCTTGATGTAGATGTTGTTGTTACTGTTACCATTTTGTCAGTAGGGGGACTGCTTCTTACGGAGGTAAAAACTGATGAGTGGGAGCACCATGCTCAGAGCCCAGGAGGCCGTGTCTCTCTGCAACCTGCTCCCAACTGGCTGGATGTAGGTTTTAATCTCCACCTGCCCCTTGGGCTGATAGGTGCTCTTGGGTGCTTTTCTAAGGGGCACAGAAGAAATGTGGAGACATTCTTAGGTGAGCCTTCTGGAGAAGTTAACCTGGCTGGGGAAATCTACTAGCAGCTTAAGGTGGGGGAAATTTTGTTATGCCCCCTCCCTCCAGTTCCTACACAGAAGGGAAAAAAGAAGAGAAAGAAATGACTGTGATCTCCTTTTGCTCAGGTGATGGGTGAGTCAAAATGCAAGCTGTGAAGCTTAGAGTTATCCAGATAACCAAAATCCAAATGCCAAAGATGGCACCCTGGGTTCTGGGTACATCTGCCTGTGGGCCTGGAAGGAGTCGTAAGTTAAATGTATGTCAGGCCCCAGGACTCAGGTATTAGGGGCATTTACTAACCATAAGTGCAGGGGTTTTTGTCAGTTTTGCTCACTGCTGGATCACTATCTCTTAGAGTGGTGCCTGGCCAGGTACTGGCTTAATAAACATTTGTTGAATAAATGAATGAGTGGAATATTGTAACAGAAGCTGGCAGGGTTTCCTATTCTTTTTCTGTTGCCATAAAGGTGAAGGACATAAAAAATGGGGATTTAGATAAACTCCCTCAGAAATTTTCTAATAGTTATATGTATTTATTTATTTGTAATTCAAACTTTCTTTTTTTTTAAAGTAACTCCCCTTTTCAGACTCCCTGTATCCTCCCCCAATCCCATTGACTCAAGTCCTTTGCAGTCTAAATGTCTTCCCTTGAGCCTATACATTTCTCTCTTAACTTCTCTATTTCTACTTCTCTTTCCAGCCAGATTTCTTCAGAGTTAGCTGCAGTTTTTGTTTCTGTTTTCTCTCTTTCTCTGCATTCCTTAACCCAATGCCATCATGAACACATTGCAGCTCTTTATTTTAGTGAAATATGCTTTGGTTGCATCTGAAAGAATTGCCCAGTCAGTGTGGGAATTCTCCTGCTTTGTTGTATGGTACACCACAGGGTCCTGATTCTACCCCTGTCTAAACCTTCTTTAAACGGACACCCACCCCCTTTTTCTTTGTTCCCCCTTTCACATGGGTGTTCTTTGGAATTCCACCCTTTTGCCACTTGCTCCATGCATTCTTCTTGTGTGAACCCTGTGTTTCAGCTCATGAATGATCACATGACCTAGCCAGACCAATCAAAGGCGTCCCTGGGCCTTTTGTTAGAATTATTTGGAAACAAGCTCTTCTTTCCTGAAGATAATTGGCTTTAAGGATCATGTCAATTCTGGAACTTCCAGGGAGCATCTTCCCCATGAGCAGAGATAATAAAGTCAAAACATGGGAAAGCAGAGTGGAGAGACGTGTCATCATGCTAGCTCTGGATCCAGCCATATCTGAAGCTTAAACCAATCCTACACTTTTAGTTATGGGAACTAATATACCCTTTTAAAAAAAAAATTTATTGAGCTATATCCACATACCAAACAAATCATCCAAAATATATACTCCCTGGATCACAGTATCACAATATCATTGTGCACACATCCCCATGATGGATTTTAGAATATTTTAATTATTCCAGAAACAAAATAAGAATAAAATATAAAAACCAAATCCTCCCATACTCCTTTCCCTCCCATTATTGACTCATAATATTGGTGCAGTAAAGTTGTTATTATTGATGAAAGAATACTAAACTACCACTGTTAACTGCAGTCCACGGTTTTCGATAGTCGTGCTTTTCCCATATACCCCTTATTATATTTTACATTTGTAATGGTTCATGGAAAAGCTTATTTAGATACTTCAAACAACCACTTTCAATTAAACTCACCTACAATAAATTACGATTACTTATAATCCCAATAGCGACTACCATTGCCTCTACCCATTCCCAAACATTTACGAGCAACCTCGGTAACAATTCTGAGTGTATTAGGTAACCACTTCCCCTTCTTTAGCTTCTGTCTGTCTCTAGGCATCCTTTATTCTACATTTTGAGACTCTGAGTTTACTAGTTCTAGCTAGTTCATATTAGTCAAATAATATCTGTCCTTTTGTGTCTTGTTTCTTTCACTGAGCATTATGTCCTCAAGATTCATCCATGTGTTGTCACATGTTTCAGGAGCTTGTTCCTTCTTACTGCTGCATAATATGCCATCATATTTATATACTACATTTTGTTGATCCACTCAACTGTTGATGGACATTTGGATTGTTCCCATCTTTTGGCAATTGTAAGTAATGCTGCTCTGAACATTGGTGTGCAAATGTCTGTTCATATCCGTGCTATTCCATCTTCTGGGTATACACTGAGTAGTGGAATTTCCAGGTCATAGTGAAAACCCTGACTTTTGCACAAAGGAATCCCCTTCTGACCTGACCTCTTCTTCCTTTGTTCTGCCCTTGCAGTCATTTTTCCTTCCCTTGGTTCAATTTCTGTCCCATTTATTCAGGTTGCCAATACTTCTTCTTGTAAAAATTCTCAAACTCTTTGATGGTTTGGGGGCAATAGAAATGAGCCAAAATCAACACACAAAAGGATATTCCACAGAATCTGGATAAATATGCTTCCAATCCTTACTTCCTCTGAAAAGATTGTCAGGATTCATGAGTCATGCACATAATATTCCTAGAAAATGGCTATTCAGACCAAACCTCACATGATTTCCCTTTCTCTGTAGCTCTCTTGTGTGGGAGCTCATGGAAGTCCCTAGTAGAATCACTTCTGGCCCTAATATCACAGTATGATACCACATGAAGATAGAGTCTTATGTTGGAAGTGGTGCTAATCTGTGGAAGAATTTATGCTCATTTCATGCAATAGACTCTCAGCAGAAAATTCTTCTCTCTCCAATATTTCTTCTACCTGAAGAAAGGCTGCTGTCAATCTGGGGCTTCTCTGCCAGTTAGCAAACCGCATGATGACAGCTGCTTGTCCTTCTCTCCTGGGTTTCCTTGAGTTCAGCTTCTGAGTGCTCCCTCTGTGACTTCCTTTCTCAACTTCTCTGGCTTTACTCACTCAGATTCTGTAGGGTAATATACTGTTTTTTTTAAATAATATAAGTGGGTTTAAGTTGGATTTTTGACACTTGCAACCATTGAAAAATATCCCTTCTACTTATTCTTCTTACCTTGAATTAGGTCCTTGTAATTACAACGTCCCCATTGTTGCCAGATGGGTCAATAAAAATAAAAAACTGGCAGTGCCAGTCCTCTGTTTAAGGCCCTTAGATGGCTCCCCACAGTCCATGCAAAGAAGCAAGCTCAGAAGCCATGAGGGAGCAGGCAGGTGACATAAATGAGGAAAGCAGGTCAGGTATAGGATAATGGAGAGGCCCCCCCAGTATTCAGCCTAAGATCAAGTGCCCTGCCTCAAGTCACTCATATTCAAAATGCAAGCATAGTGTGCTGGCCAACCAGAGTATAGCTGGAGGTTGGATTTGGCCTACAGGCTCCGAGTTTGCTTCTCTGGCCCAGAGTGCAAAGTCTAAGCTCCCGGCTGATCACTGTCCCAACTTACTGTATGGATAAGATTTAAACACTTCACAGTTGCCTGCCTGATGGGGGGAAGAGATAGAGGCTGAGGAAACAACTAGGCAGATAAATGCCCTCTAGTCTCCTTGTTCCAGTTGTTTTCCCTGAAGGAAATACTCAGGATTATGAAGAAAGAAGAAACAAACAGTCCAGTCATCAACTAGCAACACATGCATGCCAGGATGTCCAAAAGGCTCAGCCCCCATTGAGAACAAAAAATCCCAGATGGACTGCATGAAACATGGAACTACCACAGCTATCCTGTGATGATGACCAAATCACACTTTGTGCCAAGTGTTCCCTGTCTCAAGATCACAAGAATCACATGGTGTACCAAGCAGAAGAGGCTGCTGTGAATTACAGGAAGTTGTTCCAGGAGATACTGGACACATTGAAGGAGAAACTGGAAGCAGCTAAAAGGATATTGGCTGCTGAGCAAAAAGGAATAGTGATGATTCAAGAAGAGGAGCAGAATTTTAAATAGATGGTTGAGTCTGAATTTAGGGTAAGTGTCTGGTTGAAAGAAAAGAATGAGATGAACTTCCTGAGCTTGTAAGGAGGCACATTCAGCTTGAACATGAGAGAAGCCAGTCTGAGTCACCTGATTGGGTTCGCCAGAGAGCTAGAGGAGAAGTTCTAGGAGATGCTACAGAGGCTAAACAGTTTGGGAAGAGAGAACATGAATAAACTGAAGGAAAATGAAGTCAGGATCTCTGAACAGATCAACAGTCTCCAAAGGATCATCCCAGAGCTAGAAAGAAAGTGTGGGGGATCTGCCTTAGAACTGCATGAGAATGCAAGGTATTCTTTGGAAAGGAATGAGTCAGTACTGCTTCAGTGTCTAGAGCCTGCCCATATCACAAAACTTAATTTTGGCCAAACAACAGGAATGAGTGAAATGCTAAGAGTATTCCAAAGATACGTAACTTTGGATCCTGAAACAGTTCATCCCTTTCTAATTTTATCTGAAGATCTGAGAAGTGAGTTTTGGAAATGTCCTCCAAGATGTACCTGATAACCCCGAGAGGTCTGACTTCAGCGCCACTGTGCTGGGTGTGGGGGCTTCACCTCAGGGAAGCATTACTGGGAGGCAGATGTAGAAAGCTTCAGAGTGGCCATACACAAGGACTTTGCAAGTTGAAAGGGTGACAGACCCAGTGCTTCTGGGGATAAATTCTTACAGGATCCATTAAGGGGAGTGATTTTACCTTCTTTTTCTTTCTTCCTTTACAAAAGGTTTCCCTGAGAGAGCAAATGCACAAAGTTGGACTTTTCCTAGACTATGAATATGGGCAAATACTGTTCTATAATGTGACAGATTGATCTCTTGTTTACAATTTCCCTACATTCCAGGGAGCATGCAAGCCTATATTTTCTCTTTGTGTCCCAAATGAAAGCTTGAATCAGACCTTCTCACCATCTGTAAAAGCTCCTTCTTGTGGTGTTACTGTTAACCCTCAATCTTCCTTAGCATGAAATCCAGGGCCAAGAGAGGCCAGAAAGTTAATTGCCTGGCTTTGTGAAAGCATTTCTATAAAAGACGTTTTGGATTTGCACTGGAACACAGTTCAATATGCAACCCAGAGCCTTTGCTTTCCTGTGGCTTTCAATCCCCATTTAGTTAAAGAGGTTGCACTTAAACTAAAGGACTCCACTGGCTAGAAAAACAAATATATATGCAATATAGGATTGTGAAATTAGAATGGAAATGTAATCTGGCCTCACATTAACTGGAGTTCTTAGGTCTAGGTAAAGGACTCTAGGCGTAGTTCTTAAAACATTGACAGAATTCATGTATTAGCTGTAAGAGCTTTGTTGTGAATTTTCCATGACTTTCCTGTATATAAGAACATGACATCTGCAAAAGGAAAGTTTTACTTCTTGCTTTCTAGCCTGGATGGCTCTGATTTCTTTTCCTTGCCTAACTACTCTGGCTAGAACTTCCAGTACAACGTTGAGTGGCAGTGGTGACCATGGGCATCCTTGTCTTGTTCCTGGTCTTAGAGGGAAACTTTCAATCTTTCACCTTTAGGTAGGATGTTAGCTGTGGGTTTATATACCCTTTATCATGTTGAGGAAGTTTCCTTCTATTTCATGTGTTCTAAGTATTTTTATCAAGAAGGGATGCTGGATTTTGTCAAATACCTTTTTCGCATCAACTAAGAATACCGTTCAGTTGTTTACCTTCATTGTGTTAATGTGCTGTATTACATTAATTGATTTCTTATGTTGAACCAACCTTGCATACCAGGAATAAATCCCACTCGATTATGGTGTGCAATTCTTTTATATGCCATTGCAGTCAGTTTGCTAGTATTTTGTTGAGATTTTTGTGTCCATATTCATAAGAGATAATGGTCTTTAGTTTGCTTTCTTGTGGTATCTCTATCTGGCCTTGGTATGAGAGTGATGGTGGCACAATATTGTGAACATAATTAACAGCCCTGAAATATATATCTGAGTATGATTTAAAGGGAAAATGTCCAATTGTATATATGGTAACAGAAGAAAAATTAAAATTAAAAAAAAAGTTCAAGCTCCTGCACACAGCCCTGAGGACCTTTGAGACCAGGTCCCTGCCACCTCCCCAGGCTCGTATCCTGCCTTTAGATGCTCTGATATCTCAGCAGTGCCCACATCTTGCTCCTTCATAGCCCTGTGCTTTTGCTTATCCTGGTCCCTTCCCTTGAGTCCCAACCCACCCCATCCCTTCTACTCTCCTCTTCATCCTGCTAAATCCTACTTGGTCTTCAAGTTCCAGCTCAGGTGTCGCTAGCTCCAGAGCGCCTGCCTTCTACGGGGCCAGGCACATACCCCACAACTGGCTATGTGTGTTTGTGCTATTGCAACTCCCATACTTGCCAGACCCTGATGAGTGCTCACCTACAGTAACTCCTCTCTCTCTTTACTTGCTGGCAGCATTTGCCTCTCTCAGCCAAGCCTGAAAATGCTTGATACTTGTGCTGGTTTGAAAGAAAGTATGCCCCCTAGAAAAGCCATGTTTTAATCAAAATTCCATTTCATTAAAGGTAGAATCATCTGTATTCAATACTGTATGTTTGAAGCTGTAATCAAATCATCTCCCTGGATAATGTGATTTAGTCAAGAGTGCTTGTTAAGCTGGATTAGATGACGACATGTCTCCACCCATATGGGTGGGTCTTGATTGGTTTATTGGAGTTCTATAAAAGAGGAAACATTTTGGAGAAAGACATTCAGCGAGAGCAGAGAATGCTGAGCACCATGAAGCAGAGAGTCCACCAGCCAGCGACCTTTGGAGATGAAGGAAAACGCCTCCCGGGGAGCTTCATGAAACCGGAAGCCAGGAGAGAAAGCTAGCAGATGATGCTGTGTTCGCCACATGCCATTCCACATGAGAGGGAAGGCCTGACTGTGTTCGCCATGTGCCCTTCCATTTGAGAGAGAAACCCTGAACTTCATCGGCCTTCTTGAACCAAGGTATCTTTCCCTGGATGGATGCCTTAGATTGGACATTTCTGTAGACTTGTTTTAATTGGGACATTTTCAAACTAGCAACTCATTATATTCCCCCTTTTAAAAGCCATTCTGTTTCTGGTATATTGCATTCTGGGAGCTAGCAAACTAGAACGATACTGTTTTCCAGATTCCCTCTCAGCTAAAGTCTGGGGATGGGATCCAATCTTGGTCAAAGGGATGAGATGGGGAATCTGCTAAGAGATTCCTGGGAAAGATTTTCCTCCATGACAACAAATAAGTGCTGCAGAGACCCTCCCCGCTTTCATTTCTGTTATTGAATGTAGTTCTGTAAGGATGAGATGTTTGGAGCTTCAGCAGTCATCTTGTAACCATGAGGGAAAAACCAAGAGAGTCACAGAGAGGGTTATGCAGTTTCCTGCTACCGCTGGACCTCTGAACCAACCCAGGAACTTTCTCCTCCAGAATTATTGACTTTGATATACTAAGAGGCCCCTATTGCCTTAGTCACAGTTTTTGGGGGTATTCTCTCACTTTCATTTTAAGTGACTTAGCATATTATGTTCAAATTGCCTATATGTTTTCTCCTCTATTGTCCTATAAGTTATTTGTGGGGAGGAATGCTTTTATATTCATCTCTGAATTCCTAGAAACTAGCACATAGTAGGAACTCAGTAAATGTGTTTTGAAATATTTCTTTTTTCCATAAATTTTCCACTAAGGGCTACAGGGAAGGGTCTGTGCCAGACAGCATCTGTCCCATTTAAGAGAGAGCCCCTGAATGTCGGGAAGGGGGAAATATACTGTGAATCTTACAGGGTAGCCTGCTGGGGATTTATGGGAATGAAGGATCTGATACAGATGTTACATCATGTCAGTGGAATTGACTAGTGCTTTTCAAATGGTTTATTTAGACCTTTCCTTATATGAAAGTTTCTCTACAAAGCCTAAATGCACGACATGAAAGTGGAGCCTCACTGGTTGGAGGGCAATGGGGTGCTTCTAGGTTCCCTCCCCCATGTTGGGCCTCCCTCCCTTCCTGCTGTGGCTCCTGAGGTCCCTTTTCTGCCCCATCCCCCCTTCCCTCGGTCAGTGGGGTGGACAACAATAGCTACTTCCATAACCCCAGGTTCATCAAAGCTCTTGGATTTCCCTTGCTCCCAAGCTTCTGTCTAAACTCTGTTATTGAAAGATTAATGCTGCCATTAGCCTCTTGGAGGTTCACAAGACTCCAATTTATTGAAATATTTAGAACACTGCACCAACTTGGCTGCAAAGGTGCAGCTAATCAAAAAGGCAAAGCTATTTAGGAGAATCCATCTGACTCAGTCCTCTAAGTACATACAATTAATTTTATGGATTGTTACCCAAATCAGTTGAATCTGTCCTGTCCAAGGGAGCCCAGGGTTTTTTGGAAACCCTTGTATACTAAAGCAGACTTTGTTCTACAGACTTCGGGCTGTTCTGTTCTCACTAATAAGGAGGGGAAATACTAGACTTTAAAGTCTAGAAAACATTCCCCTTTTCATATTTGCACACCCATGTTAACTTAAATCTTCATCTCCTCAGATCCTCTGGACTCTGAAATTTAAACAGTGGAATCAGACCCCTACCTTGTGTGTGTGGGGGTGTGTGTGTGAGAGGGTGTGGGTGGGTGTGGTAATATTAGCCCTCCGTCATTCACAACTACATTCAAAAGAAATTCGGTGTCCATGTTTGTGTTCATGTGTATGTGGGTGTTTTTTTAGCTTAATTTTTTTTAACCTTTAAAAATTGTACAATATAACATATATACAAAACAAGGAAAAAAGCAATAGTTTTCAAAGCACTCTTCAACAAGTAGTTACAGGACAGATCCCAGAGTTTGTCATGGGCTACCATACCGTCATCTCAGATTTTTCCTTCTAGCTACTCCAGAACATAGGAGGCAAGAAGGAATAAATATTTTTTTTTTATCATCACGATTGACTTTTTTCTCTTTTTTGTGAAAAATAACATATATGCAAAAAAGCAATAAGTTTCAAAGCACAGCATAACAATTAGTTGTAGAACAGATTTCAGAGTTTGGTATGGGTTACAATTCCACAATTTTAGATTTTTACTTCTAGTGGCTCTAAGATACTGGAGACTAAAAGAAATATCAATTTAATGATTCAGCAATCATGTTTGTTTGTTAAACCCTACTTTTCTGTATAGCTCCACCATCACCTTTGATCTTTCTATCCCTCTCTTTAGGGGTGTTCGGGCTATGGCCATTCTAACTTTTTCATATTGGAAGAGTCTGTCACTAATATGGGGTAGGGAGATGGAACCAGCTGATGCCCTGGAGAGGCTGGCCCCTCTAGGTTTCAGAACCTATCTGGACCAGGGATCCATGTAGGTTTCTGGAAAGTTACCCTAGTGCCTGGAACCTTTGTAGAATTTTATGTATTGCCCTAAGTGTACTTTAGGATTGACTGGGATTTGGCAGGTTATGATAGGTAGCAACGTCTAACTGAAGTTTGTGTAAGAGCAACCTCCAGAGTAGCCTCTCGACTCTATTTGAACTTTCTCAGCCACTGGTACTTTATTAGTTACACTTCTTTTCTTCCCCTTTTGGTCTAGATGGAATTGTTGATCCACGCCACCAGGGAGACTTTCACCCCTGGTTGTCGTATCTAAAGAGATGTTTGTTTTGTGAGGGAGGGGTTTGGGGAGGAGTTGCATGGTTCAGGAATATGTAGGTATTTTCTAAGGAGAGGTAAGTTAGATTCATATTTCCACTTTTTCATGGCTATTAGTTTCCTTCCCTTTAATTTCAGAAAAATAAGTTTAAGTTTCTTAGCTTGAATACTTTGCAACCCATGACCAAGAAACTACCCTATCTCCTCAAAATCTTAGCTGAATTCCCTTCACTTCTATGACTTCCCTGAATCCTGTCTCTTCCCCTGAAGAAACTGCATGCTTGCAGCCCTCCCAGTAGCAGGCAATTTCTCCCATGACCCACACAACCCAAAATGGAAAGATGCTTTTGGTGTCCTCTTTGATTCACAATGCAACTTCCAGATCATTATGTTGTGTTATAATGATAACACATTATAACTCCTTTGCAGACCATGCCAAGTACCCACTCACCCATCTACCTATCTAACCACCCGTCTGTCCATCCATCCATCCATCCATCCTTCCATCCATCCACCCATCCATTCATCCATCCATCCATCCATCCATCCATCCATCCATCCATCCATCCATCCATCCATCCATCCATC
>PVIY010038650.1:0-23730 GCA_004026745.1 Myrmecophaga tridactyla | reverse complement strand
AACAACAGAAATTGCTAAAAGAAATCATGAAAGATCCAAACAAATGGAAAGACATACCATTTTCATGGATTGGAAGACTAAATATAGTTAAGGTGTCAATTCTACTGAAATTTATGTATACATTCAATGCAATACCAATCAAAATCCCAACAACTTACTTTTCAGAAATAGAAAAACCAATAATCAAATTAATTTGGAATACCAGTGTGCCCTGAATAGCTCAAAACATCTTGACAAAGAAAAATGAAGTTGAAGGTCTCACACTACCCTGACTTTAAAGCATATTAGAAAGATACAGTTGTCATAACAGCATGGTACTGACATAAAGGTAGATATATTGAACAATAGAATCGATAATTGAGAGTTCAAAAATAAGCCCTCTTGTCTAAAGACACTTGATATTTTATAAGATACTCAAGCCAACCCACCTGGGACAGAACAGCTTCTTCAATGAATAATGTTTGGAGCACTGGATATCCATATAAAAAAGAAAGAAAAAGGACTCATATCTCACACCTTATACAAAAATTAACTCAAAACAAATTAAAGACCTAAACATTAGAGCTAAGAACATAAAACCTTTAGAAGAAATTACAGGGAAATATCTTATAAATCATGTGATAGGAAAGCGTTTCCTAGACCTTACACCCAAAGCAAGAACAATGGAAAAAGAAATAGATGAATAGGATCTCCTCAAAATTAAACACTTTTGTGAATCAAAGAACTTGGAAAAGTAAAAAAGGCAGCCTATGAAATGGGAGACAATATTTGGAAATCACATATCAAATAAGGGTTTAATATCCTGAAATATAAAGAAATTCTAAAACTCAACAACAAAAACACAAACAACCCAATTAAAAAATGGGCAAAAGACATGAACAGATACCTTTCAGAGGAGGAAATACAAATGGCTAAAAGACATATGAGATGATGCTCAACTGCACTGGCTACTAGGAAAATTCAAATCAAAACCACAATAAGATATAACCTCTGTGCCAGTCTGAATCTGTGATGGCCCCAGAAAAGCCATGCCCTTTGATCCTCATTCAATATTGCTTGGTAGGAGCATTTTGATTGTTTCCATGAAGATGTGACCCACCCAATTGTGAGTGGTAACTTTTGATTGGATGATTTCCGTGGAGGTGTATCTCCACCCACTGAAGTTGGAGTTGTTTGCTGGAATCGTTTAAAAGAGGAAACATTTTGGAGACAGTCCCTTTTTGGTAGAACCACGTGAAAGCCAGCAGATGCTGCCATGCTTGCCATGTGCCCTTCCAGCTGAGAGAGAAATGTTGAACATCGTTGGCCTTCTTGAACCAAGGTATCTTTTCCCAGATGCCTTAAATTGGACAAGTCTATAGACTTGCTTTAATTAGGACATTTTCTCGGCCTTAGAACTGTAAACTAGCAGCTTATTAAATTCCACTTTTTAAAAGCCATTCTGATTCTGGCATATTGCATTCTGGCAGCTAGCAAACTAGAACAACCTCACACCCACTAGAATGGCCATTAACAAAAACACAAAAGCAGAAAACTAAAAGGCCTGGAAAGGATGTGAAGAAAGAGATAAATTTATTCTCTATTGGTAGGAATGTAAAATGGTGTGGCCACTGTGGAAAGCAGTTTGGCAGATCCTCAAGAAACTAAATAGAGAATTTCCACATGAAACAGCAATCCCTTTACTAAGTATATGCTCACAGGAACTGAAAGCAAGGACACAAATGAACGTTTTCATACTGATGTTTATAGTGGCATTATTCATGTTTGCCAAGAAATGGAAACAGCCCAAAAGTCCATCAAAAGATGAGCAGCTAAACAAAGTTGTGCATATGCAATGGGGTATTACACAGCTGTAAGACATAATTAAGTCATGAACCACGGAAAAATGTGGATGAACCTTGTGGACATTATGCTGAGTGAAATTAGCCAGAAATGAAAGCACAAATACTGTATGGTCTCACTAATATGAACTAACATATGAAAGTTAAAATAAAAAAACAGGGTGATCAGGAGATAGAGGGTAGAGATTAGGCATTTGGTGCTGAAGAAGTACACAATGTTCAATGGGACTGTGCTAGTTTGAAAGTATTATGTATCCAAGAAAAGGCATGTTCTAATTTTGATTCAATCTTGCAGGAGCAGCCATCTCTTTTAATCCTGATCCAACACTGCAGGTTGGAAAATTTGATTAGATTATCTCCACAGAGATGTGACATGCCCAATTGTGAGTATGATCTTTTGATTAAAGGGAGATCTGACTCCACCCACTCTCAGTGTTTCTTGATAGAAACATTTAAATACTAGAGTCTTTAAATGGAGAAACATTTTGGAGATACCTCAGAGATAACAGAAGCCTCAGAGCTGACAGAGCAGAGTTGGCATAGATGCCAACACTTGGAGAACAGAGGCACAGGTGTTTGAAGATGCATGGAGTCCAGCAGATGTTGCCTTGATATGTTAAGCAAGCCAAAACATAGAGAGAGTCAAGAGAAGCCAAGAAATGAAAGCCAACCCTGGAGAAGCAAAGTGAGGAACCCCCACAGGAACAGAGGCTGAAGGCAACAGAGCCCAGGAGCAAGGGAACAGTAGATGCCAGCCACATGACTACCCAGTTGACAGAAGTGTTCCTGGCCCATCAGCTTCCTTATATCCATCTTTCCCTGGATGCCTTAGTTTAGACATTTTATAGGTTTAAAGCTGTAAACTTGTAGCTTATTAAATTCCCCCCTTCTTAGCCATTGCAGTTCTGGTATATCACATTCTGGTAGCTTGCAAACTATCACATGGACTAATTGTGATGACTCAGAAATGGGAGACATAATACTATCTCATGGTAGCATAATAATATGAGTACACCAAATGAAGCTAAGTGTGAGTATGTTTGAGGGAGATGGGCTGGAGTATGATGCCAAAAGGAAAGATAGAGGATAAAGACTGAGACAGTATAGACTATCTCCATGTAGATGTAATGCACCCAATTGTGGGTATTAACTTTTGATTAGATGGAGATGTGATTCCACCAATTCTAGGCGGGTCTTGATTAGTTTACTGGAATTTTTTTTTAAAGGAAAAATTTTGGAGAGAGTTAGAGCTGACAAGAAGTGACAGAAGTCTCAGAGCCAACAGAAAGAGCCAACAGAAGTGACAGAGCCTTGGGGAAGTCATTGAAGAAGTCCTGGGGAAGTCACTGAAGAGAAAGTGAGCAGATGTTGCCATGTGTCTTTCCAGCTGAGAAAGAAATCTCAAACATCTTCGGCCTTCTTGAACCAAGGTATTTTTTCCCTAGATGCCTTAGTTGGACATTTTTATAGGTTTAGATCTGTAAACTAGTAACTTATTAAATTCCCCTTTTTAAAAGCTGTTCTGGTTCTGGTATCTCACATTCCAGATGCTTGCAAACTAATACATGTCTGTTCCAAAAATTTTCTCCCATTGACTTGGCTGCCTCTTCACTTTTTGACAAAATCCTTTGAGGCACAAAAGCTTTTGATCTTAAAGAGTTTCCATTTATGTATTTGTTCTTTTGCTATAATTGTCCTTTAGGTGTAAAGCTTAAGAAGCTACCTCTTGAAAAGGTTTACATGCATTTACTTCTGGAAGTTCATGGTACCAGCTCTTATATTTAGGTCTTTAATCTATTTTGAATTAATTTTTGTATAGAGTATAAGCTAGGGCTAATGATATCCAATTCTCCCATAGCATTTGTTGAAAAGACTATTCTGTCCCAGTTCAGTGGATTTGGGGGTCTTATCAAAGATCAATTGTCCATAGATTTTGTCATCTAGCTCCACACTCTTTATTCTGTTCCACTGGTCGATACTTCTATCTTTGTGCCAGTACCATATTGTTTTGACTACTGTGGCTTTATTGTAAGCTTTAAAGTCAGGAAGTGTTATTCCTCCCACTTTGCTCTTCTTTTTAAGGATATCTTTACCTACTCAGTGTCTCTTTCCTTTCCAAATAAATTTGATAACTAGCTTTTCCACGTCTTCAAGTAGGTTGTTGGTATATTTGTTGGTATTACATTGGATCTGTAGATCAATTTGCATATAATTGACATTTTAATGATATTCAAACTTCCTATCCATGAGCATGGAATATATTTGCATCTATTTAGGTCATTTTTAATTTATTTTAGCAATTTTTGTAGTTTTCTATGTACAAGTCCTTGACATCCCTGGTTATGTTTATTCCTAGACACCTGACTCTTTTGGTCACTATTTTGAATGAAATTTTTTTCCTTAATTTTCTCCTCAGATAGGCTATTGCTTCTGTATAGAAACATTACCAATTTTTCTATAATCTTGTATTCATCACTTTACTGAATTTCTTAGCTCAAGTAGCTTTTCTCAGGATTTTCTAATATAAGATCACCTCAAACTGCAAATAATGAAAGCTTTACTTCTTCCTTTCTGATTTGGATACCTTTTATTTCTTTTTCCTGTCTAATCACTCCAACTAGGACATATAGTAAATTGTAGAATGGTTGTGGTGGCAATGGACATCCTTATCTCATTACCGATCTTAAAGAGAATGCCTTCAATCTCTCATCATTAAGTGTGATGCTTGCAAAGTAAATTTTCCAAAATTGAAGTAGCCCACACTATTTAGAATGAAGGAAATCACATAGCTCTCAGACTAAAGATGAAAATAAATCTACACTTAGATACAGCATAGTGAAACTGAAAGAAAGAAAAAAAGCAAGGAAAATAAAACTTACAAGCAAACAGAGAGAAAAATAAATTACTTTCATAGAAACAAACAGAATGAAAACAATCCTCATCAGTAATGATTAACACAAGAAGTATTTAGGTCATGTCAGGCTGTAAGCTCTACACACTAGTAGGGTTCAGCAGGACAAGCCAGTCTAAGAGAATGAAATTCAGCTTCAGATCATTTAAGTAACTGAATGGATTTAGATGATGTCTCTCCTTTGACTTTCTTCACAGAATAAGCAAAAGGAAATCCTCTCCAAAGTGAGTCAATATTCTCAGAAATTAAAATTATCCTTACAATTTTTCATGTCTAATGACTATCCCTAATCAAAAGTGACTAAGCATATGAGCTGGCAAGTCTTAATCAAAAAATGGAAGAAAAAAACATTAGAAAGAAATTCAAATGAGATACAGATAATAGAACATGTAGAGATAATACTTTTAAATAATTATAGTATATTCAAGAAAGTAAAAGATACCACAAATAGAAAGTAAATAGGAATATGGTAATTTAAACTTAAATACATTAGTAATTGCACTGATGAAAACAACATAGAATACCTTATTAAGACAAAAGTTGGTCTTGATGTTAAAATGACCTTAAAACTTACAAACATTTAAGAGCAGATATAAGGAAAAATGGATAAAATGCCTAAACTGAAAATGATTTAAAATTCAGATATAAATTTCAAGAGGTACAACTAAAGTAAAAGGAAGGCTATTCCATATACTTCTATTTGATTGCTGAATATTGTAAAAAGTTGCCAGTTCTTTTCTTTAGATCATCTTTAGATCAATGTATTCCCAGAAAATCCCATGATACTTTGCAAAAATAGACAAACTGATTCAAAAATATACACATAAATGCAAAGGACTTAAAACAGGCAAGACTCTTGAAATATAAACGATGTGGGGAGATTTATTCTATCAGATATAAATATACAAAAATAGAGTAATGAAGAGAGGGTGGTATTACTGCAAGATACATAGACAAATAGATAAAAGTAACAGGACAATGGAGCCATGAACAGAGATCAACATGCACAGACACTTGACATATAACAAAGGTGACTCTGCAGAGCAGTGAAGAAAGGGTCTTTTTAATGAAAGGTACTGGGTAAATGGCATAGTCATAAAGAAAATAATAACAGTGACTTTGTACCACACATAAAATACAATACCAGATGAATTTATAGATTTAAATGTGAAAATAAAAGCTGGCTTAAAATGTAGGAGAATATCTCCATGACCATTGAATAAACAAGATGTATTAAACTGGACACAAAAGGTACTCATCATAAAGGAAAAGCATTAAAAGCAGGGACTCAAACAGATATTTGCAAACCAAAGTTCATAATTGCATTATTCTCAATTGCCAAAAGATGGAAGCAATCTATCAACAGATGAATGGATAAACAAAATGTAGCATATACACACAATGACATATCATTCATCTGTAAAATGTAGAGTTTCTGTTTTGGACAATGGAAAAGTTTTGGTAATGGATGGTGCTGATCATAGCACAACATTGTGAACATAAATAATAGTGATTTATATATTTTAATGTGGTTCAAAGGGGAAATTTTAGGTTGTATATATGTTACCAGAATAAAAATTTTTTAAATAAATAAAACATAATGTTGTACAACATAATGAAACCCATTGTTAAAAATGGACTAGGCATTTCCTGGTGCTTACCCATGCAAAAAAAAAAAGGACTAGGATGGTTCAACACAAGAAAATTTTTTAAAAAGACTATAATTAATAGTGTAAGTATTGAAATGTTCTCCATGAATTGGAATGACCATACCACACTAACACAAGGTATTAATAATAGGGTGATATATGGGATCTCTGTATTTTATGCATGATTTTTCTATAAATCTACAACTTCTTTAATAAAAAGGAAAGATACATGAATCCATTTGCCAGAGATATATATACAAAGTTACTTATTAAAGGATCTTTATATGTTCATTAGGTTTGGAGCTAAATGCTCTATCCTTTATCCCAACCAGATTGTATATGAGCACATAAAATGTATATTCCAAAATAAAAATAATAACAAACATGCTTCACAATGGCAAAAGCAGAAAATTTGAGCAAGAACAAAATTAAGTAGTATCTGATTATTACCAAAAGTAAATAATAAATATAATAAATATCTATAAATTCATACTGATATAAATGATTTAAGTAATTAATTAATCAGGAGAAAGAAACAAAGTACCTGTGTGGAAAATTTCCAAGTAATTATGTTGTTACTTTACCCTTCACCCTCAATAGGGGAAGCATAATTATATACTGTGCATAATCAATTCTTTCCAAAGAGCAGAGTATGAAAAGGACAAAAAAAAAGTAACTTTACAGCGAGGAAACTGACACACATTATCTGCCCTCAGCTAAGTAACCAAGGTCAACATCAGAGCCAGGGCAAGAAAGAAAAGTAAGGAGGTATGGGATTTGGTTGATCCTCTAGGGTAGCTAGTAAATAGGAACAGTCTAGAGCAACTATTTTGGGGACTTCTGTGACCAAATGCACATAGTACAATAGCTCAGAAAATGTGGAAGGGCTGAGATCACAGCACAGAAATGTAAGTAAATTTTCTTATGCTGTAGAGACTGGTGCCCCTCCCCCACTGGTGGGAAAGGCTAACTCAGAGCTTCTTATGAGAAGAAGAAGCCTTCTCTATTAGGAACAGGGGAAAGAGAGTTCAAAGAAGCTCCAGTTGCAGTCTTGAGTAACTGCTGAAAACCACCTCTGAGCACAGATAAATCTACAATGCAAACAAAAAGAAACTGGGATACCAATAGGAGCCCCAACCCCAATAGAGATGAGGCAGGGCTGACCAAAGGAAAACAGTTTTCTGGAGTTGAATACTAGAAAAAATCTGTGCCCCAAAAAGGGGGACAAAAAGAGCCAAGTGCCAACTCCAGCTCTTGATTGGTGAACCCAGGGAGCTAGGGCTGTGAACAGCTCCTTTCTTTTCTTCTTCTTTTTTTTTTTTTAGCAGCTGACTAAAGAAAGCAGCAAGCATTCTCAGTTTTCATCCCTGCCTCAGGCAATGGTGGAATCAGGGAATGATTGAAAGACAAAGTAACTAGTCTGGTAAAGGAGATAGTTCCCTGAAAGCATCATTTCCGACCAAGAAAAGGGAACATCAGAGTCCAGCACAAGTGGTGGTTCAAATTAAGAGAATTTAGATCCCAGGGGCAGCAGTTTCAACCTACAAAAACCAGAGTCCACCTGTCTCAAATGCACAACAATTTCAACCTATAAAAGTGTCCGCCTATCTTAAACACTTCCAGCATGGAAGATGGGGAGGCTTGAGGGTTTTGTAACATTTTCAGCATGCAGGGTACAAAGGACTGAAGAGTAGCTTCCCTCCCCCCATCAAAAAAAAAAATGGTGGGGCAAGGCCCAGCAAAAGTGATGACTGTTATTTAGAGAATTCAGAAACAGTTTAAGCAGCCTCAGCCTCCTTCTCAACCATGGCATTGCAGGGAATTCTACTGAGAATTAAAGATACAGTACTACTTTACACATATGGGGAGCAGGGTCTGAAAAGTGCCATCTGCTGGGCAGGACAGGAAAATCTCAGAATTAAAAGATTTGACAGGAAAGACTGGCACCCTGCTGGGTCTCATCCCTAGGAAGCCTTGATAGAAATTATAATCCCTGTGAGGCCTTAGCCTGTCTTGTCTGAGAAAATCTGAATGGGGTTCATCCTATCAGGGATGGGTACTCCTCCCAGAGACAGGCCTCCATGTAAAAGTTCCTAGGAGTGATGAAAGGAGTGTTAAAAATGTATAGGGGAAGATGAAAAGCTTTCCCGCTAAGATCAAGAACAATACAAGGATGCCTGCTGTCACCACTGTTATTCAACATTGTGCTGGAGGTTCTAGCCAGAGCAATTAGACAAGAAAAAGAAATAAAAGGCATCCAAGTTGGAAAGGAAGAGACAAAACTCTCACTTTGCAGATGATATGATAGTATATGCCAAAAATCCCCCCCCCCAAAAAAAACCTACAGCAAAGCTACTAGAGTTAATAAATGAATACATCAAAGTGGCAGGGCACAGGATCAACACCCAAAAAACAGTAATATTTCTATATACTAGTAATGAGCAATCTGAGGAGGAAATCAGAAGAAAAAACAAGTACCATTTACAATAGTAACAAAAAGAATCAAATATTTATGAATAAATTTAAATAAGGATACAAAAGAACCATACACAGAAAACTACACAACATTGCTAAAAGAAATCAGAGAAGACATGGAAGGGCACAGAGTGCTCATGGATTGGAAGACTAAATATAGTTAAGATGTCAACTCTACCCAAACTGATTTATAGATTCAATGCAATACCAATTAAAATCCCAAATGTACTTTGCAGAACTAGAAAAACCATAACCAAATTTATTTGAAAGGGAAGTGTGTCCTGAATAGCTGAAAATATCTTGAGAAAGAAAATTGAAGTGGGAGGCCTCACACTACCTGACTTTAAAGCATATTATGAAGCTATGATGGTTAAAACAGCATGGTACTGGTGTAAAGATGGATATACTAACCAATGGAATCAAATAGAGTGTTCAGATATAGACCTCTTTTCTATGTACAATCAATCTTTGATAATGTGGTCAAGGCAACCCACCTGGGACAGAGCACCCTCTTTGATACATGGTGCTTGGAGAATTGGATATCCATATGCAAAAGGATAACAGAGGATCCATGTTTCACACCCAATACAAAAATTAACTCAAAATGGATCAAAGACCTAAACATTAGAGTTAAGACCATAAGAAAATGTACAGAAATATCTTATAAATCTTGTAGTAGGAGGTGGTTTCATAGACCTTATACCCAAAGCACATTGAAAAAAAAAAGAAATAGATAATGGGAGTTCTTCAAAATTAAGCACTTTTTTGCATCAAAAAATTTTGTCAGGAAAGTAAAAAGTCAGCCTATGCAATGGGAGACAATATCTGCAAACCACATACCAGGTAAGAGTTTAGTATCCAACATATATAAAGAGAGTCTTCAACCCAACAGCAAAAAGACAAACAACCCAATTTAAAAATGGGCAAAAGACATGAATAGACACTTTTCATAAGAGTAAATACAAATGGCTAAAAAGCACATGAAAAGATGTTCAACTTCACTGGCTATTAGGGAAATGCCCATCAAAACCACAATGAGATATCATCTGACACCTACTAGATGGCCATGATTTTAAAAATTTAAAAAAAAAAGAAAAGAAAATGACAAGTGCTGAAGAGGATGTGGAGAAAGAGGCACACTTATCCACTGTTGATGGGAATGTAAAATGGTACAACTGCTCTGGAAGGCAGTTTGGAAGTTCCTCAAGAAGCTAAGCAGAGAACTGCCATATGATCCAACAATCCCATTACTAGGTAAATATTCAGAGGATCTCAAGGCAAAGACACAATGGACATTTGTACATCAATGTTTATAGCAGCATTATTTATTTTTGCCAAGAGATGGAAACAGCTCAAATGTCCATCAAGAGACCAGTGGCTAAACAAGTATGGTATATACATACAGTGGAATATTACACAGCTGTAAGACAGCATAAAGTCATGAAGCATGTAACAATGTGGGTGAATCTTGAGGACTTTATGCTGAGTGAAATCAGCCAGAAACAAAAGAACAAATACTGTATGATCTCCCTAAAAAGAACTAACATTGGAGTGAACTTGGAGAATTGAAGTTAAGAATACAGTTTATCAGGAGATAGAAATAAAGTAGAAATTAGACAATTGATGCTGAAGAAATACAGACTGTGCATCAGGACTGAGTGTAAAAAATCAGAAGTAGATAACACAATACTACCTGATTGTAGCACAATAAAATAAGTACACCGAATGAAGCTGAATATGAGTGTGATTGAAGGAGAAGGGCTGGGGGTATGTATGAAACCAGAAGGAAAGATAGAGGATAAAGACTGAGATGGTATAGTTTAGGAATGCTTAGAGTGGACAATGATGGTGATTAAATGTACAAATAAAAAAAGTTTTTACATGAGAGAGAACAAATGAATTTCAATATTGCAGGGTGTTGAAAGTAAATAGTATACAGGAAAAAGTATAATCAATGCAAGCTAGGGTCTATAGTCAACAGTAACATTGGAATATGCTTCCACTGAATATAACCAAGGCATTATGTCAAAACTAAATGTCAACAGGTGGGGTGAAAGGCATGGAGAAGGGGTATGGATTCTTTTTAGTGGAAGAAAAGGAAACGTCTTCATATAGATTTTGTAGTAAAGGCATGTCTATACACTTAGGTTGGATTGTATGATGCATGAATAAAACTGTTTAGAAATGAACAGATAGAAACAAGTGCTAAAAAATATATAGAGGAAAAAAAAACAAGCCAACAGCAGATCAACTTTCCCTTAATATGAAGAGGGAAGAGAGTGCTTTTCATGGGGGGAGGGGGGGTGAAACAATAGCACACACCAAAAAAAGAACAATCTCAAAAAACTTCTGTACTGGCATGGCAAGAATAAAAAAGAACAAGAGCTGAAAAATTCGGGTGAGTTAAACAGAAGCTAAGCTAGAGGTCTAGAGTAAGTTGAACAGAATATCAAAGAACAGTTAGAGAACAAAGCCAACCAAAAAGAAGACCTTAGGCTAAAGAAAGAAACGATCTACAAAATGAACTAATCAAGAAAATCTGATGCCTAGACATCAGCAAAGAATCAATACTCATACTAGGAAGCATTAAGATATGCCCAGAGAAAGAAGCTAACACTTCAAATGATATAAAGGAGTTGAAGCTACTAATTAAAGATGTTCAAACAAATCTTCTAAATCAATTCAGTGAGTTAAAGGAAAAGATGGCAAAAGAGATGAAGGATATAAGGAAGAAACAAGCTAAACATAAAGAAGAACTAAAAAGCTCACAAAAACAAAAGACAAACCTTATGGGAATAGAAGCCACAACAGAAGAGCTTAAAAAAACACAATGAGACATATCACAGGAAATTTGAAGAGGCAGAAGAAAGAATTAGTGAACTAGAAGACAAGACATTCAAAATCTAAAACTTAAAAGAGATTAGGAAAATGTGAGCAAGGTCTCTGGGAACTGAATGTCAACATCAAGCACATGAATATATGTGTTACTGGTGTCCCAGAAGGAAAAGAGAAAGGGAGAGAAGCAGAAAGAATGCTGGTGGAAATAATAACTAAAAATTACCCAATTCTTAGGAAAGACATAAAATTACATATACAAGAAGTACAGCATAACCCAAACAGAAGAAACCCACATAGACCAACTCCAAGACATTTGCTAATAAGATTGTCAAATATCAATGACAAAGTTATTCTTAAAGGAACTAGGGAGAAACAATCTATCACATACAAGGGAAGCTCTATAAGACAAAGGACAGATTTCTCAGTAGAAACCATGGAATCAAGAAGGCAGTGGTATGATATATTTAAAAAACTGAAGAGAAAAATTGTCAGCCAAAAATTCTATATCCAGCAAAATAGTCCTTCAGAAATAAGGGACAGTTTAAAATATTTACCAATGAACAGACACTAAGAGAGTTTGTGAAAAAGAGACCTGTATTAAAGTATTAAAGTGTGTGCCACAGGCAGATGGAAAAAGAGAGGCTTAGAAGACGTTGTACAAATCAAGATCATCATTAAGGTAACCAAAAGAGTGAAAAAAAAAAAAAACAGATATGACATGAAATTCAACGGCCATAATGGTAGAAAAAATGGTACTGCTTTTATAGTAATAACATTAAAGTTTAATGAACTAAACTCCACAATTGAAAGGCAGAAACTGGCAGAATGGATGGAAAAAAAAAAAACAGGATCCATGTATGTGTTAGGTGCAAGAGACTGATTTTAGACCCAGGGACAAAAACAGGTTGAAAGTGAAAGGTTGAGAAAAGATATTTCATGCAAACAAGAATCAGAAAAAAACTGAGGTAGCTATGCTAATATCAGACAAATTAGATTTCAAATATAAAATAAATGAGACAAAGAAGGACATTTTGTATTAATTAATGGGACCATTCATCAAGAATAAATAGCAATCAAAAATATTTATGCACTTGGCCAGAGTGCTCCAAATTAAATGAGTGAAACACTGAAGGGAGAAGTAGACAACTCTAAAATAATAGTTGGAGACTGCAATACACTACTCTCAACAGTGGATAAAGCATCTAGTCAGAAGATAAATAATGAAACAGAGATCTTGAATAATATGATAAATTAACTAGACTTAACAGACATTTACTGAACATTACACCCCACAACAGCAAAATACACATTTTCTCAAGTGCTCACTGGATCATTCGCCAACAGAGACCAAATGTTTGGTCACAAAGCAGCTCTCAAGAAATTTTAAAAGACTGAAATTATACAAACCACTTTCTCATATCAAAATGGAATGAAATCAGAAATTAATAACCGGAAAAAGGCTAGAACTCACAAATATAGGAGACTAACAACACAATATTAAACAACCTTGGGTCAAGGAAGAAATTACAAGAAAAATCAGTAAATATTTTGAGGTATTCCCCATTTGGAGAATTTCTGATATTCTCTCAAGCAGTGGGGTCAACCAAATAATTAGGCTGAGCCCTCGATCTTGGGGTTCTCCCCTATGAAATTTATTCCTGTGAAGGACAGGCTAAGCCTACTTAAAATTAGGCCTAAGAGTCACTCCTCTTTTGTTGCTCAGATGTGGCTTTTCTCTCTAAGCAAACTTGGCCGGTGAACTCACTGCCCTCCCCTTTACATGGGACATGAATTCAAGGGGCATAAATCTCCTTAGCAACATGAGACATAAAGCCCAGGATAAGCTGAGACCCAGCATCAAGGGATTGAGAAAGCCTTCTTGCTGAAAGGGGGAAGAAAGAAATTAGACAAAAAAAAGTTTCAGTGGCTCAGAGATTTTAAACAGAGTTGAGCAGTTACCCTGGATGTTATTCTTATACATTACATAGATATCCCTTTTTAGTTTATGGTTTGTAGGAGTAACAGGAGGGAAGAACCTGAAAGGGTTGAAGGAATACGTGTGTGAAGATTTCTCAATAAAATATTTTTTAAAAACTTAAGGATGCATTCTTTGAACAAAATATATCATAATTCACTCCCTGGCCCCCTATTTACACTCTCAGGAGTGTAAATCTCCCTGGCAATTTGGGTAATGACTCCCAGCTATAAGGCTGGCTCTGGCATCATGGGAATGAGAAGTCCTTCTTGACCAAAAAGAAAAAGAGAAATGAAACAAAACAAAACTTCAGGCTGAGATATTTCAAATAGTGTTGAGAAGTCATTCTAGAGGTTATTCTTATGCATTATAGAGATATCCCTTTCAGTCTTTGGGGTATTGGAGTAGTTAGCGGGAAATATCAGAAACTGTTGAACTGTAGTCCAATAGCCTTAATTCTTCAAGATGATTGAATAACTATAGAGCTTTTAACATGTGACTGTGTGATGTGAAAACCTTGTGACTGGCATTCCCTTTATCCAGTATATGTGTAAATGAGTGAGAAAAATTAATAAATAAATAATAGGGGTGTGTGCTGGTTTGAAAGTGATGTGTATTCCCAGGAAAGCCGTGTCCTTTAATTCTGATATTGCAGGTTGGAAAGCTTTGATTAGATTACTCTATGGAAATGTGACACACTCAATTGTGGGTGTGGCCTTTTGATTCAATGGAGAGGTGACTCCATCCATTCAAAGTAGTTCTTGATTCATTTACTGGAGTCCTTTAAAAGGGGAGATATTTTGGAGAAAACACAGTTCCTTCAGAACCCTCAGAGACTCAGACATTTGGAGATGCTTGGAATGCCAACACAGAGATGTCTCAGCACAGACACTTAGAGATACAGAGCCCAGCAGACATCATCACATGCTTTCCTATGAGATGCTCAATAAGCCAGAACCAAGAGTTATATCCCAGAGGAGCTAAGTGAAGGTCCATGTGGTTAGAGAAGAAACTATTGGCATCAGAAGCTGGAAGCAATGGAACTGGGAACAAGGACTAACAGACACCAGCCACATGCTTTCTCATGTGATAGATATTGACCTTTCTTTGGGGCCAAGTTTCTTTCTCTGGATGCCTTAGTTTGGACATTTTTATGGCCTCAGAAATGTAAACTGCTAACATAATAAATTCCCTTTGCAAACGCTGTTCCATTTCTGGTATATTGCATTCCAACAGCATTAGCAAACCAAAACAGGGGGAAGTAGGGTATAGGATGTTTTCGGTGTTCTTTTATACATTTATTTTTTTCTTATATTTATTTTTTTATTTTGGGTGTAATGAAATGTTCAAAAATGATTGTGATGATGAATGTGCAATTATATGGTACTGTGAACCACTGGTTGTACACTTTGGATGGTTAGGTGGTATGTGAATACACTATATGTTTCAATAAAATTGCATTCACTAGAACAAGTAAACATATCTTTAGGTGGTCAGCTACATCAGTTTAGCATGGACAGTTTGAGTACAGAATGACCAATGTGATATAGTTCCTGCAGGAGCCTGTGGCGTGGTGCTGGTACCTCCTGTCAGAAACAGCAGCAAATTCTAGGCCTATCCTGTTTACTGTAGAGTACCCTCCACACAGTGTCATGACCCCACTTGTACCCATATGATCCTTCAAAAGAGAATAATTTCAGTGGGACCCAACAGCTTTGGAGACTCCTTCTGTCCTGCCAGTGGCCAAATGTGCATAGGCTCCCTAACCCAGCTATGCTCAGGGTCACCCACTTGGAAGCAGCCCCCAACCTGAGAAGAATGCCTTATGGTGCTTCACTCCCCAGCTTAGAGGGACTCATCACCTTCAAAGCCCCAGAACTGCCTGAGAGACACTGATGGAATGACAGTGCATGGACATGCTGCACCACCAGAATGTGATGCTGATGTTCACTGAGTGTGTACTGGTCCTAGTTTGCTAGCTGCTGGAATGCAACACACCAGAAATGGATTGACTTCTAATAAAAGGGGATTTAGTTTGTTAGTTCTTCAGAGGAAAGGCAGCTAACTTTCCACTGAGGTTCTTTCTTACGTGAGAAGGCACAGGATAGTCTCTGCTGGCCTTCTCTCCAGGCCCCTGGGTTTCAACAACTTTCCCCAGGGTGACTTCTTTCTGCATCTCCAAAGGCCTGGACTGAGCTGCGAGTGCTGAGATGAGGAATGCTGAGCTGCTTAGGCTCTGCTACCTTGTGCTCTCTCATTTAAGCACCAGCCAATTAAGTTAAATGTCATTCATTGCAGCAGGCACACCTCCTAACTAACTACAGATATAATTAGCAACAGATGAGGTTCATGTACCATTGACTCATGTCCACAGCAACAGAACTAGGTGCCTTCACCTGGCCAAGTTGACAACTGAATCTAACTACCACAGACCTCATGGCCATTTGGGCCAGGAACCCAGAGCTGTACACATCTGCCATCTCCTTGGGCCAGATCCAGGAGAGTGTGGTCATGGACCAGATCAGGTAGGTGAACAAAGAGTGGGTAGAAAAGCTGGTGTTTAATGAAAGCCACACAGGTGCTTGCAGCTTCTCTGCATCTCACCAAAGCCCAGATCAAGTCCAGGAAGCTGAGCCCATCCATGGATGTAAAACAAGTTGTTAAAAATCTGAATGAATGATATAAATTCTGCATCATCATATGCAAAAAACTTACAGAGATGCTGAATCACTTCATCTTTGACAAACACAGATTTACTGATGAAATCAACACTGTAACTGCAGAGAAACTCATCTATGATTGTGCTGTAAAAATAGGTCAGTCTGCAGACCTGGATGAGATGTTTCAGCAGATTAAAGATGTTGTATATTGCGATCATAAAGGCAACCCTTCTTATGGCAGTCTAACTAAGATTTTTCAGGACACTGTCAATATTTATATTATTCTCAAGGATAATTAAAAATGAAGTGAAGTGAGTGGCTCTTCCCTCATTCACCAGAACACTGTGTGAAATTCCACTTGGATGAGAATGATGGAAATTTGTTTGCCTGTCTTAGACTACTAGAAACTTACTAACATATGAAAATAAAAATATCTAATCTCATCCAGGCAGTTTGGTATTTGGAGTAAATTTGTCTAAATCTGAGCATGTCGTCTAAAATAGCACACCAAGAAATAACTTAAGAAGTGAAAGATGGCTCTTGGAAGAAATTTAGAAATCTTCAATTTGACCTAATATGGTTGTGTTAATCTTCTAAAATATTTCATATTGCATTAATTTATTAAAACAACCTTGTACTAGAATTTGCAATTTAAAATGATGCACAAATGAACTTGTTTGAAATATTTTGCTTGATATACACATATACCCTTTCCAGAATTCAGATGTATTCTCTAGTGGACTTTTAAATGGTAAAAACTTGTATTCATGTGAACCTTTGCATTTTTTTTACCTATTCATCTACAACCACAGATTTTGTCAGTGATATTTTGAGTTGCTGGTTGTTTGCTTTTGGTTGAGTTTTTAAATGTGCATGCAGAATGTACATTGATGCCTGCGACCTCTCTCTAGGCTTATTAAAGGCTAGGTGTATTTGGGTAGTGTTAGAACAAATATATATCAAGAGGACCTCTCGAGAATTGTAATAGGGCCAAAACAAAGTTGGTGACCTAAAAGTTTATTAGTGATATGACATTTCTATATAAAGTTAGTGGAAAATGAGTTTTATTTTTTAATGAAATTTGTTTCCTTTTAGGAAAATGGTTGGCTTTCTCCAATGTGACATACATTTACATTAATCCTGACAGTTCATCAAAAAGCTAGTAATAGAGAATGTGGGCGATTAACATCCCTCCAGATATGGGCCTAATATTCTATATTACTTAGTTTTATTTACCTGCTTGAATACTTGAACAAAACATCTTTTGTTTCTAATGCTTTCATTTGACTCCTTTTAGATAATATATTGTTTACTCGGGCAAACTGCACAAATGCTCTTTGACATTAATCTAATTTTAGTGTACTGATGAAAACCAACCAAGAACAACAAAAGTATTTTTCCCTTTACTTTAACAAAGTTATGTAATTTTTACTTTATTTATCTGTATGAAATTCTGGCAGTTAATTTGAATCTTTATTTAAATGATTGTTTATTTTTAGATCTTTAATAGAGTGTTTCTACCTCTTATTTGTAGTTGCATGCATTATTCTTGAAACTGGGTGAAGCTAAATAAAAAGGCTATTACAGAATTGTCATGTAATAGCCTTTTTATTATTGTCTGTACAACTGTATATTAAAGTAAAATAAAACTGACAAAGTGTTTCTACGGTAAAAAAAAAAAAAAAGGCCAACCCATTTCTTGTACTGCTTTCAGCAGCCTAAGAAACTAAAACAGGACACAACTGCAGTTCCTAAAAACTATGTCAACAGTACCAAAATTGTTCATGTCTTTTCATTTTGCCCATGTTGGGCAGTGAAAATATTCAGAACTTTATGGCAGATAATTATATGCATAGATTGGAGGAATATCACAAAGTGGAAAATACCTTAGTCATAAGAAGTATTAAAAAATTATTTCTTGAAGATCCAATGCCTATTTATCACTCTACACTAGCTTCCATTGTAGAATCTGACTTGACCTGAACTCATTTTATAAGAAGTCTCAAAAAAGATCAATCATACAAGATTATGGGTGTTTTTATTATTCTAAGTTGTTTCCTCATTGAACGACATAACTTATTCCCAGAAATATTTGTGAAATCATATCCTCCCATCTTAATTAGATATAATCTAGTTTGGTGTCACTTAGGGCCCACACCACATTTGCATATCTATCTGAACAATTAAGAAGATAATGGTGTGGGCATAGCAAGTCCTAAAGCACAGCATTATAGAGAAAGGGAGAATAGCAATGAGGTAGTTAATGAAAGTATAGGAAATATTTCCCCTGTTTCCATCCAAGATCTGTATTCTTCCTTTCACCTTTTCATTAAACAAATATTTACTGAGTGAATACTTTGAACCAGGGTTTGACTGTAGCACTAGAATATAACACTGAACAGATAGGAAAGGACAAGATTCCTGATCTTATAAATGCTAAATTACAATCTCTAAGGGAAAAAAGAAGATGCTGAGAATGCATGAAGGACATTCCAAGATCATCCCTCCAGGCCTCTAGAATCCTTTTTCAATTAGGTCCTTCCTTGAGAAATCAAAATAAATGCAATCTTCAAGTTAAATGGCAACTACTTTACTATGCCAAGAAAAATCTATGACAACATAAATTATAGATTTGAAAGAAAACTTGGAGATCTCTTTTATACTCTATTCAATGCAAGGATGCTGTTCAACACCATTGCTAAAGTTCTGTTGTCCTTCTGCTTAACCTGATGATGGTTTGTGTTCAATGCTCCCATTGCATCTTCCACATCAGCTCTATGGAGGTTATTTCTCAAAAAATTATTTAACTTTTGTTCCTGAAGATGGCAACAAAGGATCTTCATTAATCCCTTCAGAATCAGAACCCCAAGGGAATGCATTATTTGTCAGTACAATTGATCCCAAAGAAATCTGAAGAGAGACAAACTCTTTTGCATTGGAATTAATGAAAAAACAAAAAGAAAAAAACATTGATGCCTTTCTTAATGCACAATCATCATCATTATTCTAAGAAAAAACAAAATCAGTCCTAGAGATTTCTATGGGCTTCAAATCATATTTTGTTCATAATTTTATAAATAGGTTTTGAATGTATGTCTAGCATTTGGTTAGGCAGTACAGGCAATGCAAAGAAGTAAATGCCTCAAGTAAATCCCATGTGTAAGATAAATAACCATGAAAAGTTAAAGATATAAGAAATTTCATAAGGCAACATGTATTGAAGAACACCCCTCCTAAAATTATCCCTTCCACTGTGTAGAAGGTCTAAAAACCCACTCACAAGGCAATGCCCCCATAATCCATCCCCTTTTCTCCTGTATCATGACTTTTACCTCCCTAACATATTGTTCTCATGCTCTTAAAAACATGTATATATTTTTCCCATTCTAAAATATTCTCTCATTACACCAACTGTACTTCTAGGAATTACTCCATTTCTCCATAGACTTTAGCAGCAATATTTTCTTAAACAGTTCTGTATTTTCTGGCTCCAATTCATCCCCTCTCATTCTCACATAGTCCTCACAAATTACAAAAACAACTCTTTTTATGGCCAACAATTGCTAAAAGCAATGACCAAAGCTTAATCATCTTTGTTGATCTACAGCAGTGTGTAATTCAAGAAATCACTCCTTCTTTCTGGAAACATTTGTGCTTTCAATACACCACATCTCTTGCTTTTCTTTCTTTTGTTATAGTTTTGTTTTTTAATGATCTTTAATTGGAGTGTGATACACAAATTATAAAATAAACCATTTAAAAGTCAGTTACTTTAAAAACTGAATGTACCTGTGGAGCCACATCACAATCATGAAGAACATATCCATCCACCAAAACAGTTCCCACAGTTCCTTTGTAATCCATTTATTCCCTCAAAATACAGACTCTGACAGCAAACAGTTTGCTTTCTGTTGCTATAGTGTTTCCTCTTCCAGAATTTTAAAAATGGAATTGCATGGTCTTTCATGATGCCTTTGTTAGTGTCATTGTTTTTATCAAGAGTTGGTAAGTAGTATTCCACTGCACCACAATTTGTTTATCCATTCATCAGTTAACAAACATTAAAGCAGTTTTCAATTTTTGGCTATTAAGGTAAAGCTGTTACAAACATACAAGAATTTTGTGGAAATTTGTTTTATTTATCTTGGGTAAATATTTGCCATTAGGATTGCAGGGTCTTACTTAAGATTACCTTTATAAGAAACTGTCAATCTGTTGTAGCTCTAGGAGTTAGAAACAGCTCTAATAGTAGGTTTGGTTAGTTTACTGAAACATAGACCAAAAGGTATCATAAAATAAATGAAGTTGAAAATTCTAGAACAACCTTGAGATACTAGAAAGAAAGGCAGCCAAAGGTTCAAAGAGATTGTATTAGAGTGGAATTATAATTTAAGAACTTCTCAAGCAACCCCAGAGAATCCAAACAGACCTCTCACAACTAGGAAAAATAAATTTTTGAGGGAAGGCCCAGATCCTTGAAGAGCTCACTATTCTGTATATGTCAGAAATCAGAATAGGTACTGTTGCCACAGGACTAAGGTCTTTAAATGCAATGGGGTTGATTAGATCCTGGGATTTCAGGAGCCAGTAGCAGAATTTAATCACCCAAGACAAGGTAGGCTTGATTACCATAATAGACGATGCCATAATGGGCAGTGGAGTCAAAGCAGTATTCAAAATTTGACCTTCAGAGACCAATGATATTGGCTAGTTGATCATGGTGTCCCCAAAAGAAAAATAGGTGGATAATCCAAAAAATTCTTTCTTGACCTATATATGCACAAAAGTTGCAGGTAAAGTGAACAGAAGTCTAATTGGACTCATGAAAACAAGAGATTTATGACCTTTCAATCAATTCCCAGACTTGAACCAGCTTCAGACTGTGACTGCAGGGGAGAATGGGTCCCCTTGAAGAAGGAACCTACTACACTGACAAAAATTTATGGTATTAATCTTTCTCTCAATGTTTTCCAAATGAATCTACAGCCTTTGATCAGGGAAACTGTGCACAGCAAAAAGGAAACAATGATTCTTTTCAGGAGATACTAGACATGACTCTGAACTGATACTAATTCCAGGAGTCTCAAGACATCACAGTGGTCCACTAGTAAGAGGAAGGGAGTCGTCTGATGTTAGATCAGATCCATTTCACAGTGGGTCCAGTAGTAACTGCTCAGTTCAAGACTGCATAGTTGGAATATACATATTCAGCAACTGGCAGAATTCCAATATTGGTTCTCTGAGCTCTGGATTGAGGACAACGAAAGGCCAAGTGGAAGTATCTAAAACTATGGAAAATAGTAAATCAAAAGCAATACAGCATCCCTGTGGGACTGTAGAGGTCAGTGCCTCCATAAAGTAGTTGAAGGATTCAGAGACCATGATTCTCACTGCATTCTCATTTCACTTGTATATTTCACTTATGCAGAAGATGGACAGATACTGGAAAATGACATTATATTGTTGTAACTTTAACCAAATTAGGATTTGGTCATTGCACATGTCCTATAATACAGAAATCATCAGACAAGCCCTAGCATATCCTGAATGAATTTTCTCCTAAATTTAAATGAAGACATCAATTGGCGATGTAATAATAATCAGATTTTCACTTTATCATCTGTATTTTTGTTGTGCAATTGATGCTATTATAGCATTTCCTGTCTCTGTGCACATAGTCCCACAGGTGCTGATTAATATTTTCTCTTTATTTTTTAGATGGAGTGCTTTTCACTGTAGATTCATTAGTAGTTTGAATAAAATCACTAGGGACTTTTTTTTAGAATTTTTTTTTTTTACATGGGAAGGCACCGGGAATCGAACCCAGGTCGTCTGGCATCGCAGGCAAGCATTCCTGGCTGCTCGAGCCACCATGGCCTGCCCACTAGGGACATTTTTGTTTTATCACTCAGTTATTCTCCAGGCACCTGGATAGATTAAACCAATAAAACATATGCCATTTCCATTGATGACAATTTTAGGGCAACCGATTTCATTGCCCAGTGAGGTGAGACCATCTTCACCATCAAAGCAAAGGATAGTTGCTAACATACATTTGCCATTGTTTGCCCATTCTTTAAGCTCCAGAATAGGGAAAGAAATATTATTTCCTGGTTTAATGAGATAAGATCTCTGATCAGATTCCATTCTAGACGTGGTGAGGGGAAAAGTGGTGCAGTCTCTGTGCTATTGCATCCAAAGGTAACCTTGAGGCTCACCTTGCATTTTGTAGGACTCTTACCTAGAAGAGCATGTATGAATGAAAAGTGCATCACAGAGAACAGAAATACAGCCTGTAGCACCCTTCCTGGTTTCATAAAACCAGAAGAAATTTTGAGTTACAGTGCCCAATATTGATGGGAAACTACCGATATGTAAGTATGAAATACTTATTGATTAGGTTAAATTATATTGAAGAATGTGAAGGCTCTAAAGTCATTCTATATTACCTTAAATTCCAGTACTAAATATAATTTCTTTATGTCCATAATTTATCATTTAAAGCAGTCATTCAAATAATGATGCAAAGTTATTTCAATCCACCTGTTTCCTCAGAATTGACATAAGATTATGTTTTTTAAAGATATGAAAATGAGAAAATTTAGGAAAGTGTGCTACCATTATGATATTAATTTGGTCTCAATGTATTGGCGAGCATGAAGACATCAATTTCAAAGATTCTGGGTTATGAATATAGAGGGAGCTGAAGAGAAAGACAGTAGAGGCACTAAGTGGAAAGAGGTGTGACTACCAAGAAGCCCTGACTTTTAGTGTGGTAGAGCTAGCACCTTGTGAGTATACTTTACTAAATAGCTACCAAAATACAGTAAAATCATTTCTCCCATAGCCTAGGTAAGCGACATTTGTCTATGAGGGTGTCTATAAACGCTGTCATAATGACATCTCTACTGAACAGAAAAGAAACACCTTCTCTATGCTCAGTGGAAAGCAACACAAGTCATTTTGTGGAGAATATCTTAACAACATGACATAAAAATCATTCATATTACAAAATAATTGGTGTCTTATGGTAGATTTTATTTGAATCATTTATTGAAGAAACCCAGGTTTTCTTCAGGTATTGTCTGTGGTTAGGAAACATTTGAAAAGCTAACATTTTAGTTAATTAATGATTATTATTATTGACCAATATTCTAAAATAACAACTTTTCTGGAAATTCTATACATTTGGATGCAGAAGATGAGGGATGTATTCCACCTCTGACAATTAGATGTGTAATATTTCCCCATTACTGAGAAGGTAAATGATTAGGGAGGAAATGTCAGAAATAAAAAAGGAAGCTAAAGCATAGTTGTAATTACCCTGGCTAAGCATTGAATGATGGTCCAACACAGAACCAATATTCAAAATCTGAGAAAT
>PVIY010038649.1:0-23731 GCA_004026745.1 Myrmecophaga tridactyla | reverse complement strand
AATTTATTTTAACATTTGTTCCCCCTATTACTTATTTTTATTCCATATGTTCTACTCTTCTGTTGATATAGTAGATAAAAGGAGCATCAGACACAAGGTTTTCACATTCACAGAGTCTCACTGTGAAAGCTATATCATTGTTCAATCATCATCAAGAAACATGGCTACTGGAACACAGCTCTACATTTTCAGGCAGTTCCCTCCAGCCTCTCTGCTACATCTTGAACAACAAGGTGATATCTACTTAATGCGTAAGAATAACCTCCAGGATAACCTCTCGACTCTGTTTGGAATCTCTCAGCCACTGACACTTAGTCTCATTTTACTCTTCCCCCTTTGGTCGAGAAGGTTCTCTCTATCCCTTGATGTTAATTCTCAGCTCATTCTAGGGTTTTTCTCAGTCCCTTGATGCTGAGTCTCAGCTCATTCCAGGATCTCTGTCCCATGTTGCCAGGAAGGTCCACACCCCTGGGAATCATGTCCCACCCAGAGAGGGGGAGGGTGGTGAGACTGCTCGTCGTGTTGGCTAGAGAGAGAGGCCACATCTGATAACTCTTATTTTTAATTAAAAAATTTTTTTTGCATCCAAAGTCATTTCAATCATGTCAGGATCTGGGGCTAGTTCTTGCAAGCTGTGGCATGCTCGCTGAAGCCTCCATTGTTGCTCTTACTTTGGGCCCTTAGGGCGGCCGTAGGGTCTGGTATGGCTGTGTGGGGTTCCTGGGGCCTTGCCAAAATGCCTGTTACCTCCAGGCCCTTGTGGGACCCGGAGAGCAGAATGCTGCTGCAGCCCTTGGGAGAGTCTAGGGCCAGCTGATCCAAGGAGAGGATCTTGTCTTGGGCCTTAAGGATGCGCCTCCCGGCACAGAACACACACCTTCAATTCGAGCATCTTCTATATCCAAGGGTCATCTGTTATGGTCCCCAAAGCCACAGCTGTTTTGTTTTCACAGCCCAGAAGCTTCAGCTTCCAGATCATGCAGGAAGGGACAAGGGTGGCAGGCTAGTGTGACTCATGAACAACAGCTTCAGGACAACTGAAAAGATTATCCTTTCACCATTACTGTGCTGTGCCACCTCTGTCATAAATCAGATGTTCATGCATGCATGGGTCTGCTTCTGGACTCTTTATCCTGTATGTTGGATTTCTTTGTTTATCTTGCTCTAATACTACACTGTCTTAATTACTATATATATATATTTACTAGGCCTTAATCTCTGGTAGCACTCACAACCCTCCAACCCTAATCTTCTTCTTCAGGAACATTCTAGGTGCTTTTTATTTCCACAAAAATTTTAGAACCAACTTGTCAAGGCTTTTTTTCCCCCAATACAAACACATATACAACTGTGTTAGAATTTGATTTTGATTGCATTGGATCTGTTCCAGTTTGCTAGCTGCCGGAATGCAAGGGGAATTTAGTAAGTTGCTAGTTTACAGTTCTAAGGCCGAGAAAATGTCCCAATTAAAACAAGTCTGTAGAAACATCCAATCAAAGGCATCCGGGGAAAGATACCTTGGTTCAAGAAGGCCGATGGAGTTCAGGGTTTCTCTCTCAAGTGAGAAGGCACATGGCGGACACAGTCAGAGTTCCTCTCTCATCTGGAAGCCCATGGTGAATACGGCATCATCTGCTTCTTCTTCTCCTGGCTTCCTGTTTCATGGAGCTGCCCAGGAGGCATTTTCCTTCTTCATCTCCAAAGGTCACTGGCTGGTGGACTCTGCTTCTCATGGGCTATGTCGTTCTGCTCTGCTCTCTCTGAATCTCTTTCATTCTCCAAAATATTTCCTATTTTATAGGACTCCAGAAATTTATCAAGACCCACCCAAGTGGGTGGAGACATGTCATCACCTAATCCAGCTTAACAACCACTTTGATTAAATCACATCTCCAGGAAGATGATCTGATTACAGCTTCAAACATACAGTATTGAATAGGGATTAGTCTGCCTTTATGAAATGGGATTTAGATTGAAACATGGCTTTTCTAGGGCACATACACCATTTCAAACCAGCACAGGATCTATATATCAAATTTGGAAGAATGACTCTTTAAAATATTTAATTGTCCAACCCATGAACATTAGGTTAAATTTGTTAAATCTTCTATAATATTACTTATTTTTTTTTTTACTAGTAGTCCTCTCAATTGAGAGAGAGAAGTAAAATAGACTACTACAAGCATGGATTTCCTTATTTCCCCTTTGATCTCTGTAAGTTTTATTTTATATATTTCCAGGCTGTATTATGGGGTGGTAGTGGTATGGATTTTGTAATGTTATATCTTCCTGGTGAATTGAAATTTTTATCATCATGAAGTGACTTTTTTTTTTTTATCTCTAGTAACACTTTATACCTGATATAAATAAAGGTTATAAATATAATCTTTTGGTTAGTATTTTCATGGTATATAATTTTATTTGTTTTTAATCTTTTTGTATCCCTATATTTTAGATCTATTGTAAATCTTAGAAACATTATATAGCTGGGTTTTGTCTTTTTAAGAAAAAAATTCAATCCCACAGCCTTTGTCTAGTTACTGGAACATTTCGTCTGTTAACATTTAATGTAACTACTGACAGTATTTGATGCTTTTAGTTCATTTCCTTGTTATATGAGGTTTTTTTTCCCTATCCTGCCTCATTTTTTTGAGGGTATTTAAAGAAATCATTATATATATATTTTTTACCTCTACTAGTCTGGAAGTTATACCATCTATTTCTATTATTTTTCTGGCTATTCTATAAATTCAAGGAAGCAAACAATTTATCAAAGTCTGAAGTTAATATATTTATTTGCCGTTTTTCCAAACCAAGGACCTTAGAACACTATAATTCCATTTAGCCTACTTCCTAAATAATGTGCTATTTTTGCCATATACTATTATTCTATACTGTTTTTTTGAAACCCCACATTCCTTCTATTGTACTCTCAGCAAACTTTTAATTTTATTCATATATGCCATATACCACTTTCTTTGCTCTTCATTCTCTTTTGAACCTCAGACCATCCAAATACCCAAAAGAATTTCCTTTAGTGAGGAGATATTAATGACAAACTCTCTTAGTTTCTGGCAGAAAAAATATCTTTTATGGGCATTCTTTCTTGAACGATATTTTCACTGGGTATAAAATTCTATATTGGCAGTTATATTCTTTTAGGGCAATGAAGTCATTCCACTGCCTTCTGCTTCTATTACTGCTCTTAGGAGGTCACCTGATCATTGTTCCTTTAACGGTAGACTCATCTACTGATCTCTTTTTTCCTTTCGGCTACTTTTAGGATGATTTCCTTTCTCTTTGGTTTTCTGGAGTTTCACTATGATGTGTCATTCTAGTTTGCAAGCTGCTTGAATGTGATATGCTAGAAACAGAATGGCTTTTAAAAGGGGGAATTTATTAAGTTGAAAGTTTACAGTTCTAAGGCCATGAATTAAAGCAAGGATATAGAAATGTCCAATCTAAGGCATCCAGGGGGAGAAACCTGGTTCAAGAAGGCCTGTGATGTTCAGTGTTTCTCTCTCAACTGGAAAGGCACGTGGTAAACAAGGCAATTTCTGCTAGCTTTCTCTCCAGGCTTCTCGTTTTCATGTAGCTCCACTGAGGGCATTTTCCTTCTTCATCTTCAAAGGTCTCTAGCTACATGGGCTCTCGTGGCTCTCATGCACTTTCCAATATGGTTCCTTTTGAAAGGATTCCAGTAAACTAATCAAGACCCACCAGGAATAGGTGAAGCCACATCTCCCTCTAATCAAAGGTTGATATCCACAATTGGGTGTACCACATCTCTGTTGTGATAATCAAATCAAGTTTCCAACCTACAGTACTGAATAGAGATTAAAAGAAATGGCTGCCTCCACAAAAGTAGATAAGGATTAAAACATGGCTTTTCTAGGGTATATAATCCTTTCAAACTGGTATGTATCAAGGATTAAGAAACAAAATTCATCCTGTTCAGCATTCATTGGATTTCTCACAGGGGTAGATTGTCTCTTTCATCAGTTCTTCAAAATTATCAGACACTACTTCTCCAAATTTTGAATAAACATATTTTAGACCTTTCATTTAATTTTTCATATCATATCCTCTGTTCATATTGCTCATCTTTTTGTGTCCCCCATGGTGTATGCTGATACTTTAGTTCTCTCTTCAGTGGAGTTTAGTTTGCTTTTAAACACTCATATTCTGAGTCTTCAATTTCTTTTTTTTTCATTTCTATAAGTTTATTTTTTTCTTTTCAAATCTGCAATGTCCCTTTATAGTTTTCTGGACCTTCTATATATCTTCAAGATGATCTTCTATTTTTATAAACATAGATTGCTTTAATTTCCAAAGTCTTTACAGATGTTTTCACATTGAATATTATTCCTCTGGGTTCTCAGTTGTGGTGTTGACTTTCCTTGTGTTCTGGGTTTTTTTTAACTGTGTGCTGGTAACTGAGCTTAAAAAAATAATAATAATTTGTAGGAGTAATTTGAGGACTGAATTTAAGGACTTTCCTTCGAAGAGGATTTGGATTTACTTCTGTCAGGCAATTGGAGCCACTTCCACTCCTTAAATTCTGTATCACTCAGGAGAAGCAAAATTCATCTCAGTAATTTATTACTGGGTATCTATTCTAAGGAACTATACCTATGTAGAAATAGATTTTTACACAGAAATATTCTAAGCAGTGTTATAACAACTGTTTAGTGTGGTATTACAAAAAAATTGGTAATAACATTTATGTCCAATAACAGAGAAATGGTAATAAAGACTATATGGAAAGTAACCTAGTTATTAAAATGATCTTAATGTAAACCATGTAATATCATGGAAAAAATTTGTTACAACTAAATAAAAAAAGACATAAAATTATATATAAATGATAGAGGTACAAAGTACCTGAAACTGTTGAGCTGTATTCTGGTAGCCTTGATTCTTGAAGACAATTTTACAATGTGACTGTATGATTGTGAAAACCCTATGTCTGATGCTCCCTTTATTCACAGTATGGACAGATGAGTAAAAAAAATAAGTACAAAAATAAATAAATAAATAATAGGGGGGATAAAGTGTACAAAAAATTGGGTGGATTGAAATACTAGTGGTCAATGAGAGGGAGAGGTAAGTGGTATGGGATGTATTAGTTTTTTCTTTTTATATTTTTTTCTTGAGTGATGCAAATGTTCTCAAAATGATCATGGTAATGAATACACAACTATGTGATGATAGTGTGAGCCACTGATTATATACTTCAGATAGACTGTATGTGTGTGAAGATATCTCCATGAAAATATTTTTTAAAATACACTGGAGTACTCGCTTCAGCAGCACAGACACTAAAATTGGAACAATACAGAGAAGAATGGCATGACCCCTGAGCAAGGATGACATGCAAATTTGTGAAGTGTTCCATATTTTTAAATAAATAAATAATAGGGGTTATGAGGGGGATGGGAGGAATGTTTGGGGTGTTCTTTTTTATTCTTATTTTGTTTTTGGAGTTATGAAAATGTTCAAAAATTGTGGTGCTGAATGAACGACTATGTTTTGAGATTGTGAACATTTGGTGGATTGTATGACATCTGAATATATAAAACTATTTTTAAGAAAAGGTAACACTAAAAAAAAATTTAATAGCCATATGTGGTAGTTGCTACCATATTGAGTAGTGTAGGTCTAGTAAAAATGTTAAAATATTAATACGTTTTATAGTTGTGGGGAGAGTAGCTGGGATTTTTAGGAGTGTCTCCCCCTCTATCTAGTTTACCCTGAGTCTCAAATGTTCATTCATGTGCAGTGACCATATTTTAAAAGTAAAAAGGTCTTAATCAAAATAACTACCCCAAAAAACATTTACAAAATTTTGTTAAAAGTTCTTCAGTAGAAATTAAAAGGTCAAATCTGTATAATTATATTCAGCAAATAACTAAAGTGTTTTGTAGCCTAGCTTCCACATTCATGAGAGCTTTTATAATTTTTAGGTAAAACAGATTTTTTAAAAGTAGCAAGTATGAAAATTTTAAGCTAATTACCTTTCCACCTGCTATCCCAGAATCACAGCACACAATGGGTATATTATTGTTTTCTAGTAGAAAATCAAATATTGTTTTATCAGTTGAATCTTTTTCTGGAATATCCACAGAAAGTTGATAAGAAATAGTTTTTAAGTGCTTTGAATCTAATGGAAAAAGAACCACATGAAAATAATATACAACTTAAAATTTTCAGAACCTCTCTTCTAAAATGAAATTTCAAATTCAGTGACAAATTCATCAGACATTTCTTTAAAGGAAGAAAATAAGGGCCTTCATTACGTTAAAATTAGGACTTTCTTCTGTTAAAAAAATGAGGACTTTCATTATAGTAGCTAAAAGAAGAAAAATGATAATTTTCACTAAGTGGAATTTTCTGATCTTTAGTTTTAATAAGAAATGGTTGAATATCAATCAAATTAAAATAGGGATTTAGTTACCAAAAAACCCCACACAAATAAACAAAAATATATGTTCCCTAAATATCTTTTCAGTAGTTCTGAGTAATAAAGGAAGACCTGATGCTCAGAAAGATTAAGAATTTATAAAATCAAGTAGGCTATAAAGACAGAAGCAAGGATATAAATTTATAACTTTCGATTTTAAAATCAGTGCTCCTTTGACTGTACTAGAAATACACCTACAATGGCCAGCCAAGTGACTGCACCAATATAAGAAGAAAAGAAACTAATTTATTTTTGAAAGATTTTCCATACCCAGGCTTGAAAACAAAATGGAATATGTCCTTAATAAAAGAAAACACAGTGAGCTGAAAGCTCTTTGTAGCTATCTTTGAATGTTGCTTATTTATTTCAATCAGTAATAACAACAAGATGAAGACTAGGAACTACAAAGATCAGGCAACTGAAACAGCAGATTTCCTGATCATTTTGATCTGTGCAGGATTTATTGTTCTTAGAAATGAAAACTTTAAATTTAAATTTAAAAATACAGCTGTTTTAGCCCTTGGTCAATCGTCTCAGCTTTCTGATGTTGTACAGCTGACACACAGCATCAGCGCTAATGAACTCACCTTCTTCAGTAAAATTAGAGTGTTCATTTGATAGTACTGCAAGATGTCTGACCATCTGTCGCTCCTGTTTTCTATAAAACCAAAATATATAATATATAAGTTTGAAATGTAGTTGAAGGCTAAAACAGTATACCCTAAATTTTAATTAGTTGAATGCCATCCCTTATCATTTTTATTTGTTATTACTTGTGAATACAGCCTATATAAACTTAGTGGGTAAATTTCTCCAATATGGCATTTATTTCTCAATTACCCTGAGAGATTGAGATAGATAAATTTCTACTTTTTGAAGAAAGAGTTTAACCTTGTCCATAGAGAGGTTTGGCCTTTGCCCTTAGCTTCTGGGAAGTAATGTCTAAGTCTTCGGGACATCACACCTGATAGGAGTGTCTTTGTTCACTTGGGCCTGGTCATTCAGTTTCTAACAATGTGCTTTAGGGTGGGGGCTTCAGGTCACATGGTGTGCCAGTTTAAACAGATTCATATACGCTGGAAAAGCCATGTTTTAATCCTAATCAATCTTGTGGAAGTAACAGTTTCTTCTAATCCCTATTCAGTATTACAGGTTGGAAACTTGATGAGGTCATCTCCACAGAGATTTGAGTCAATCAATTGTGGATATTAAATTTGATTAGCTGGAGATGTGACTCTACCCATTCGGGTGGGTCTTGATTAGTTTACTGGAATCCTATAAAAGAGGAAACATTTTGGAGAAAGCTGGAGATTCTGAGAGAGCAGAAGACGATGACAGAATACCACAGAACCACGAAGCAGAGAGTCCACCAGCCAGTGACTTTTGGAGATAAAGAAAGAAATGCCTCCCAGGGAACTTCATGAAACAAAAGGCCTGGAGAGAAAGCCAGCAGATACCGCCATGTTCGCCACGTGCCTTTCCAGCTGAGAGAGAAACACTGAATGTCATCGGCCTTCTTGAACCAAGGTATCTTTCCCTGAATGCCTTAAATTGGACATTTCTATAGACTTGTTTTAATTGGGATATTTTCTCAGCCTTAGAACTGTAAACTAGCAACTTACTAAATTCCCCCTTTTAAAATCCATTCCGTTTCTGGTATATTGCCTCCTGGCAGCTAGCTAACTAGAACACATGGGTATCAGTCAATCTCTGGAGGGACTGGAGACTGAGATCAGCCATGTGGGCAATCAATCATGCCTATCTGAAGGAGCCTTGATAAAAACTCTGGACACCAAAGTCTGAGTGAGCTTTCCTGGTTGGCAATACTCTATGAATATTGTCACATAGATGCCAGTCTGTGGGAAGAAGACAATTGAAGCTTGCGTTTCCCTGGTCTATGCCCAATGTGCTTCTTCCTTTGATTGATTTAGATCTGTTTCCTTTCCCTGTTATAAAATGAAAAAACTCTTAGTGATTTCTGTGAGTTCTTCTAGCAAATTATTGAGCCTGAGGGTGGTTTATGGAAGCTCTGAAACGTGCAATTGGTATCAGAAATGAGGGCAGTCTTGTGTGGACTGCGTTCCCTCTAATTGTACAGTCTAACTTTCACATTGCTTTTAAATCAGTGAGTCTCTAATTTCTGAAAGTTTCTGAATCTCATGACATCTACCAAGAATTGTAATAGGTTTGCTATGACTAATTTTAATTTTGTCACTGAGAATATGTCTTCAAGATGATTAATTTTGGAAAAAAGGTTCATTTTACAAAATATTCTCTGTAAGTGGGCCTATCTGAGTTCCAGTTCCAAAGGGTCAGGGTTACCTGCGCAGGGCTCTTTCCTTGGCTTTGAGTCTATCAACTTCACTGCCATGGGCTGCATGTGGATCAATACAGATCAAATCAGCTTTGACACTTCTTATTTTCTTTTCTTCCTCAGAGATGTATTCCAGCAGATTTTGGAAATGGATACAACAAGCGCTCTGAAAAGTAAAGAGTTCATTTTCCTAAGTCCTAGATGATGATTACAGGGGGAAAAAATAAAAATGGTTAATGGGGTTTGGTTAACAATCTATAGTAACAGTTTTTTGTTTTAGCAAGAGGTTTATTTGGATATAATTTGTATGGTATATAATTCACCCATTTAATATGTACAACAATATTTTTTTAGTATATTCACAGAGTTAAACAACCATCCATAGTCAATTTTAGGACACTTTTATCATCTCAAAAAGAAACACTGTAGACTTTAGCAGTAATTCCCGGTTGACAATTCCCTTAGCCCCTGGCAATCACTAATCTACTTTCTATTTCTATGGATTTGCCTATTCTGAACATATAAATGGAATCATACAATACACAGTCTTTTGTGACTGATTTCTTTGACTTAACATAATGTTTTCAAGGTTCATCCATGTTATAGCATGTTATACCATGTTCCCCATCATCAAGAAGCAACTGGATTGATAGAACGGTGAAATGGCCTTTTGAAAACTCAATTACGGTACCAACTAGGTGGCAATACCTTGAAGGGCTAGGGTAATGTTCTCCAGGAAGCTGTATATGCTCTGAATCAGTATTCACTGTATAGTGCTGTTTCTCCCATAGCCAGGATCCATGGGTCCAGGAAACAAGGGTGGAAATGGGAGTGGTACCACTCACTATTACCCCTAGTGATCCACTAGGAAAATTTTTGCTTCCTGTCCCCGTGACACTGAGCTCTGCTGGTCTACAGGTTTTAGTTCCAAAAGGGGAGTGCTTCCACCAGGAGAAACGATTCCATTGAACTGGAATCTAGGACTGCCACCTGGTCACTTTGGGCTACTCATGCTCCTGGATCAACTAGCCAAGAAGGGGATTACATTATTGTATGTATGGGGTGATTGACCCTGACTATCAGGGGGAAATAGAACTGCAACTACACAGTGGAGGTAAAAAAAGAGTTTTCTTGGAAATTAGGAGATCCCCCTAGTGTGTCTTTTAGTACTACCATGCCCTGTTTTTAAAATCAATGGAAAACTGCAACAACCCAACCCAGGTAGGACTATCAATGGCTCTGAAACTTCAGGAATGAAGGTTTAGGTCACCCCATCAGGCAAAGAACCATGGCCAGCTGAAGTGCTTGCTGAGGGTAAAGGGAACATGGAACGGGTAGTGGAAGAAGGTAGTGATAAATATGAACTATGACCACATGATCAGTTACAGAAACGAGGACTGTAATGCTGTTTTGTTCATGTTATACTATTTAAGTTGTAAGAGATCAAGTTTAAGAATGAATATTACCCAAGGACTCGCACCCTATTCTGGAGAGATTTAATGTGTTTCCAGTTATATGCAGGATAGTCGAGTATTTTTAGGTGAAAGAAAAAATGTGTGTTTTATTGTTTTTTATATAGAAATTAGTTATGGTTTAAGGTGCTATGTATCGCTGCCAAGTTGACAAGGGGTGGACTGTCATGGTCAGGTTCATGTGCCAACTTGCCAAGTAGTGGTACCTGTTTGTCTGGCTGGGCAAGTGCTGGCCTGTCTGTTGCAATGAAGACATTTCATAGAATTAGATCATGATCATGTCAGCCGTATCCACAGCTGATTCCATTTGTAATCAGCCAAGAGAAGTGTCTTCTGCAATGAGTGATGCTTAATCTAATCGCTGGAAGCCTTTTAAGGAGGATTCAGAAGAGGCAGGCTCTTCTTCCTGCTTCGTCTGGCGAGCCTCTCCTGTGGAGTTTGTCTAGACCCTCCATCAGAATCATTGACTTCACAGCCTGCCCTTCAGATTTTGGACTCTGCGTTCCCACAGTTACGTGAGACACTTTTTAAAATTTTCTATTTGCGAGCGTTTCCTGTTGATTCTGTTTCTCTAGAGAACCCTAACTAAAACACATGTGTTGGTAATTCATTTCTTTTTATTAACAAATAATATTCCATTTTATGAATCTATCACATTTTATTTATCCATTCATAAGTTGATGGTCATGGGGATTGTGTCTACTTTTTGGTTATTGTGAATAATGATGCTATGAACATTCATGTACTAGTTTTGTGTGGATACGTGTTTTTAGTTTTCTTGCATCTATCTGGGAGTGGAATTGCTATGTCACAAAGTTACTCTATGTTTAACTTTTTGAGGAGCTGCCACACTTTTTCCCACAGCAGCTGAACTACTTTATTTTCCCCCTCGGCAGTGTATGAGGTTTCCAATTTCTGTACTTCTACACCAACACTTATTACTGATTATAGCCATTCTAGTGGGTGTGAAGTGGTATCTCACTGAGGTTTTGATTTGCATTTCCCTGATAATTAACACATAACTCTTTTAAGAATGGTAATACAAGTGAAACATGCAGGAAGAAACACTATACACGTGTGTTTAAAAATAATGCTATTCCCCTTAGTAAACCTGCTTTAAACTTACATGTTTTGTTAGTTCATAGATACTGTAGTCAGAAGAAACATCCACACTGGAAAGAAATGTTCTTATATCTCTCCCACAAAATTCACACTTGGCTGATATCTCCTCCTCTTCATCCTTCATAAAGGGGGAAAAATGAAGAAGAAATTACAACAAGGTCAAGAGACTTGGTGAGCAGCAGAAGCCAAGGCTCTGGACAGAACCAGTGAATGTTCAGTGGGACAGCAAGGTGGCAGTGGATGTCAGGCACCCTGGGAACTCCCTGAAATTCCTGGGGAACTTTCAAGGGACTGAGATCCCATACCAGAAGGCACTAAGCCAGCAAAATTTGCATATTCCAGTTAAGGCAACAGCATCTCCTCTCACAGGCTGTGAGGTCTGAAGAGACTGAGGTGGCACTTGGAGGACTTCTGTCTGGTGCAGTTCACCAGAACAGAGCTGAACTCATCAGGAGATACGTGGGTCCTTGGAATGGGTCCCCAACATAAGAAGAAAACTGCGCATCTAATGTAAACTTTTTTGACAACAAAGCCCCTAAGGGGAATGTACAGTGTGCAAAATTAGATGCACGAGACAAAGGATAACCTATATTCAGTTTTACACAAATGGCCTCAGATGTCTGAATACCACATGCGCTTTCAAGAAGTGTCAGCTAAGAAAAAGCCTTGACATTCCTGTGTAGGCCAGCTTTTACAATTATCCGCTGTCTGAAAGAGATTAGAGTCTTATGTCAAGGGAGCTTCAGGGTGGGGCTACACATTCTCCTGTCTGCGCTGTGAAGATAATTCGGGAGGGGAGATGGGGGGAAGCAAAGGAGAGAGACCAAGTTGGGGGCTCAAGTGACTCAGCGACGGGCTGACACACTGTGGCCATGCGAACGGCCTGCACTCGTTCATGCCTGTGATAGAGAAGGCCCCTGGGCCCGGGAAGAGGCTGGGATCCTTGTACATCACGAATATCGCCAGGACAGCTTTATCTGTTATGGCAACCACTATCTGGGACTGGCAAAATACTCACCTACATGGGCTCAGAGGGTGACTGAAGTGGCCAGTGCAGCCAGGGAGTCCCCACCTTAGAGTAATATCCAATACCTATAGACCATCAAGGCTACCTGATAGGAAGTATTGCATATCACTGCAAGGAGAATGCTTGGGAAATGAAGCCTTACAATAGGGAGATGAAAGATCTAGGAAGCTACAAATGATGGATTAGGGCAGAGAGAACACTGTCAGGCCATTTACAATCTGTTCCACACTGGGATTTGGTAATGAATTCCTCAGCCTGTGATCTCTGTATTCCATTAAGGAACAGGGGTGAAGCAAAGTAGAGATGCTTCAAAAGATCATTTGTGGATCTGTACCTGAAGAGGGTATGGCTGGAGATTAGCAAGCCAACTGCTCCTGTCCCTGAGCTAGACCCAGTCTCAGAGGGCCTAAAAGGCATGTCCCAGGAACAGAAGAAGCCATTTCTGTCCTGGGGCTAGTGCAGGGACAGCTCCCTGGCAGAAAGGCCTTAAGGCCTTTCCTATGTTCAGGCTTATCTCTGGGTGTCAGGGAAAGAGACTGTAACCCCAGCTCCAGAACCTTCCCTGGATATAAGCTTTGTGGCTCAGAAAAGGAGGGTGCTATGTTTGAATAAAGAATTACAGCCTGAAGAGTCAGCAGGGTGACCATAAAGTCTAGAAACCTGGGCAAATATGAACTGTAAATTTATACCCATTTGTAAAATAAAACTGTAAAATAATATCCATTACATGATACATACAACGTGTTGCTGCTCATTAGCATTGTATACTTCAATGTGCTGTGAACCCAGCATCAGTGCATCGACCACAGCATATCTATCAGTTCCTGCACATGCATCTGTGAATAATTAAGGTCTCTTATTTCAGTGAATAAACCTGAAATTTCCATGTTTCCCTGAGAAAGTAATCAAGGGGTTTCAGATCTGGTGGACATGCAGCTCTCTCCAAATGGCCACGTCATCCAATCCAGGTTCGGAAACTATTGTCCCACCAGGGACGTGAGGGGAGGGTGGGGTGCCACCTGTTGGAATCACTGAGGTGAGCTTTCCCTCACCCATCAAGTGCAGGCATTAATCGATCACTGCTAGGAAATGAATCATGTCGCCTGACAAAGACATGTTCAAGTCCCAATCCCAGGCCCTGTGGATGTGAACCCATTTGTAAACAGGATCTTTAAAGATGTTATTAGTTAAGAAGACCAAATTAAGGTTATGCCTTAATCCAGTATTACTGGAGTCCTTATAAGCAAAGGAAATTTGTACACAGTGGGAGAGGTGGCCATGTGATGGAGGCAGAAGTTGGATAATGGATTGCATGCAAGTCATCACCAGAATGCTAGACTTCAGATCAGAGAAAGCATGATCTTGCCGGCACCTTGATTTTGAACTCCTAGCCTCCAAAACTATAAGACAATAAATTCCAGTTGTTTAAGCCAACCAGTCTTTGGTAATTTGTTACAGCAGCTCTGGGAAACTAAGACAGGCACTAAAATGATCAGATAAGCCAAATGTTTATCTATGTTGCCACGCTTTTTGGCCACCCTGTTTAAATACTAATTCAGGCAAATGAGCTCTTTGATTATTTTTTTAACTAGGTTCACTATTTATTGTGCAAATTCTCATATGGCTTTTTATGTCATTTATTACAATAATGATAATTTTAAAAGAATATGAATTAAAATCACCTTAAATTTAATATTTAAATTTGAAATCTCTGGTTTGTACGACAGAATGGATGGTGGTCCAATGCTGGGTAAAGTTCTCAGAGAAGGCTCAAATAGTTTTATGAAATCTTCCTTAAACTAAATAAAAAAGAGAGAGAGAGTGAGAAATTGAAGACTGAATAATCCTTTTATTTTTTTAAGGCACAAGAATAGTGTACTAGTTGATCTGATAAATATTTCTTACCTCCAGCTGACATAAAATATTTAATTTTGACTCTTCTGGATGAATTACCCATTTTCCTGAAGAGAAATTGATAGATTTAGAAGAAAAGTTAACTTTTGTGCTGTGCATTCTATTTCTGTATCCTCCTACTCCATTCACACAACTAAAATCTTAAATATTTACCACCTTCTTGCATACAGTCTTCAGGAAGCTTTTTTTTTTAAGGGGTATGGGCACCTTTTAAAGTTGGTTCCTTAAATGGTAGTTTGCTTTTGCCAGCAAAAGGGGATGACTCTAAACACCTATTTACCTCTTATCTCAGAAGCTACGCTTTTAGGCTCAAGTTTCTTCGACAAAGGGGATACTTCCATCTCTGTAAAAAAAAAAGGGATGTACTTGTCATCAACTCTGACAAAATAGAAAAATTTAATATAAAATAACACATTTCTTAAATAAGTATCCCTTTTATATATGTTTGTCTTATCTTTCTTCCAACTTTTTGTCTTTTTCCAAATAACATTTTATCAACAATAAGGACCAAACTTAGGAAACTTACCTCTCTAATTTATCATGTTTTATAATGTTTCCCTGCTCCTTTCTAGTCCTAGAATACTACACGGATACCTATTGTACTTGCTTATAATCATGGCATGCATATCCTTATGTTTTCAGTTTCTTTTGCTATCATGTCTACTTTATGTCTGTTATTCTGTATGAGCTTTTTCAGGGAGGATGCTGGGGAGTTTCAGGTCCAGACAGTTAATTAAACTACCAGGCTTATTTTCTTTCCTCCCCAGGTTACAGAGCAACAATGGATATGAGGAAGAAGGCTATCAATACATCAGTGACTTTGAGTAAAGGCCTACAAGATATAAGGCAGATAGGACTGGAATGATGAAAAAACAATCAGTGCACCTACAGACTAAGGGAGAGTCAAAGGAAGGGGGCTGCTGAGATGTAAGTGACACCTTTTGCGAACAGAGCCAGGGACAGCAAAAGCTGTTTCAGGGAAAGAGATGGACTTCAAAAGCTGATCTTCTTGTGGGGAGAGATGGGGAAGGGAGGAAATGTCGAGTATCTGAAAAAAAATTAAATACATTTCCAGTCATTTTACCCATCAGAAATGTCAAAATAGCTATTTAAAAATGAAAACAGAGTGTGCAGGGGTAGTTCAGTGGTAGGATTCTTGCCAGCTATGCAGGAGACCCGGGTTCAATTCCCAGCACTTCAAAAAAAAAAGAAAAAAAATCAACAAATGGTGCTGCAATAATGGGATAGTCACATGGAAAAAGAATGAAATGTGACACCCACCTTACAGCATACAAAAAAAAAGAATGCATAAGAATTTTCATCAAAGCAATATTTGTTTTGGGAAAAGCTCAAAATGAAACAAAACAAAACCAAAACAAAACCAACCCCTGAAGTATCTACAATCAGATTTATTATATGACACAATAGTATTAGGGAATACTATACAATAAGAATTAGATCAAACTTTCCTAACATAGAGGAAAGATACACTAAAATCGAGGAAGAGATAAAACTGCCATTATTTGCAGGAGTAGACAAATTATTGGGATCTGGTCTAGTTTGCTAGCTGCCAGAATGCAATATACCAGAAATGGAATAGTTTTTAAAAAGGGGAATTTAATGAGTTTGCTAGTTTACAGTTCTAAGGCCAAGAAAATGTACCAATTACAACAAGTCTATAAAATGTCCAATCAAAGGCATCCAGGGAAAGACACCTTGGTTCAAGAAGGCCGATGAAGTTCAGGGTTTCTCTTTCAAGTGAGAAGGCACATGGTGAACACAGTCAGGGCTTCTCTCTCAGCTGGAAGGGCACATGGCGAACACAGCATCATCTGCTAGCTTTCTCTCCTGGCTTCCAGTTTCATGAAGCTCCCCAGAAGGCGTTTTCCTTCTTCATCTCCAAAGGTCACTGGCTGGTGGACTCTCTGCTTTGTGGTGCTGCAGCATTCTCTGCTCTCTCTGAGTCTCTCATTCTCCAAAATGTTTCCTCTTTTATAGGACTCCAATAAACCAATCAAGACCCACCCAAATGGGTGGAGACATGTCATCCCCTAATCCAGTTTAACAACCACTCTTGACTAAATCACATCATCCAGGGAGATGATCTGATTACAGTTTCAAACATACAGTATTAAATAGAGATTATTCTACCTTTATGAAATGATATTTTGATTAAAACATGGCTTTTCTAGAGGGCATACTTCCTTTCAAACCAGCACAGGATCAGTAAGAAAGTTCAGCAGGAGGTTAAATACAAGATTATTATATAGAAATCAACAGCTTTCTTATGCATCAACAATAATTAATTAGAGAATAGAAAAAAAGATTTTGATTGCTACATTAAAATAAATGAATGAGAGCTGCATAAGCCCTATATGAGAAAAAAACTATAAAAGAGGATCCGAAAAAAATGGAGAGGTATACTAGATTCCTGCATAGCAAGACTAAATATTAAAAAAATGTCAATTATTCTCAAATTAATCTATATAGTCAATATAATCCTGAAGGGATTTTTCAGTGGAATTTGACAAACTGATTCTAAAGTGCTTCTGAAATAGTAAATGCTCAAGAATAACTAGAAATATTTTAAAAAAGAATAAGGAGGGAAATAATTGCTTTATCAAATATTAAATATATTACAAAGCTAAAAAAATTAAAATACTGTGGTACTGGTGTAGTAAAATACAAATAATTCAGTTTTAGAATGGGATAAATACAGCATTTCAAAACAGAGAGGAAGGGCTACGTGATTATACCAGGAACAACTGATTTTTTACTTAGGTTAGATTGTATGATGTGTGAATAAAACTGTTTAAAAATGAACAGAGAGAGATAGAAGTACTGGAAAAAATGTGAACAAAAAAGATGTACCTACTCACTGTTGGTAGGCAAGTAGAATGGTGCAGCCACCCTGGAGGGCAGCGTGGTGGTTCCACAGGAGGCCATATGATCCTGCAAACCTGTTGCTAGGTATAGACCTGGAGGAACTGAGTGTGGGGACATGAATGGACATTTGCACACTGGTAGTTATGGTGGCAGTGTTTGCTATTTGCAATGGATGGGGGTAGCTTATGGGAATATCAACTGAGGAAGGGAAGGAGGAATTGTGGTGCATACATACAACTGACTACTGAGTGGCTGCAAGAAGGAATGAAGTTGTGAGGCCTGCAACTAGATGAATGAATCTTGAGAACCGTATGCTGAATGAAATATCAGAAACAAAAAGACAAACAGTAGCCTGCCTCACTCATATGGACTAACTATAATATACAAACTTGGAGAATTGAAGTTGAGAGTATGGGTTATCAGGTTGAGGCCTACTGTAAAAGGTCCTAGAGTGTAAGCTCCTACATCAGTCATATCTATTCTGGAGTTGTAATTGTTTTTATAAATTCTGAGATTCTGAACTATTTGTGTATAATCTAGTTGTTCCCTGGGACTTTAGGTATTTATGTGACACCTGAGACTCAGAGTTAGAGGTCTGAAGCTATGAAAATCAGCGTTACCCCATATAGCAACTGTTTAAAAAATTGAAAAAGTGATCAGACTTCAAGTAGAGATATGATGAATCTGATCTGAATAGGACTAAGGTAAATCAGAATAGAGGATAAAGGATGATAGAGTTCATATTTTAAAACTTTAACTTCTTTGTGAATTTTGGGTAATGCATTATCTAATTTAACTTATATGGTTATTTTATTCAAACACCATATTACATGGAAACTTGAATAGGGAGTAGGATCTTGTTGGTTTGTACAGGTTAGTGTGATGCCCTAATACATCCCAAAGTAATGTAGGCAGAGAATAAAAAAGTATTTGCAAGGTCCCGTTAGGAGACTGGGAAGAAAGGAGGAAATATTAAACTTCCCCATCTGGGAAATTCCTCATATTCTTATAAGCAGTGTGAACAAATAATTCAAAAGGCTGAACCCTTGATCTTGGGGCCCACCCTTATGAAATTTATTCCTGTAAAAGAGAAGCTAAGCCTACTTTTAATTATGCCTACGAGTCACCCCCAGAGAACCTCTTTTGTGCTCAGATGTGGCTTCTCTAAGCCAACTGGGCAGATGAATTCACTGTCCTGCCCCCTACATGGGACATGACTACCTGGTAACATGGGACATGACTCCTAGGGATGAACCAGAACCCCGCATCATGGGACTAAGAAAGCTTTCTTGACCAAAGGGGGTTAGAGAAAAATGAGACATATAAAGTTTCAGTGGCCGATGTTATTCTTATGCATTATATAGATACCCCTTTTTAGTTTATGGCGTATTGGAATGGCTAGAGGAAAATATCTGAAACTGTTGAACTACATTTCAGTAGATTTGATTCTTGAAGACAACCGCATAACTATATAGCTTTTAAAATGTGACAGTGTAATTGTGAAAATGGTGTGTCTGATGCTTCCTTTATCCAGGGTATGGAGAAAAGAGTTAAAAAAATAATAATACGGACAAAAATAAACAAATAATAGGGGGGATTGGGTTAAAAAAATTGGGTAGATTACAATACCAGTGGTCAATAAGAGGGAGGAGTAAGGAGTATGGGATTTATCGTTGTTTTTTCTTTTGTCTCTGTTCTAGTTTGCTAGCTGCTGGAATGCAATATACTAGAAATGGAATGGCTTTTAACAAGGGGAATTTAATGAGTTGCTAGTTTACAGTTCTAAGGCTGAGAAAATGTCCCAGTTAAAACAAGTCTATAGAAATGTCCAATCAAAGGCATCCAGGGAAAGATACCTCGGTTCAAGAAGGCCGATGAAGTTCAGGGTTTCTCTCTCAAATGAGAAGGCACATGGCGAACACAGTCAGGGCTTCTCTCTCAGCTGGAAGGGCACATGGCAAACACAGCGTCATCTGCTAGCTTACTCTCCTGGCTTCCTGTTTCATGAAGCTCCCCGGGAGGCATTTTCCTTCTTCATCTCCAAAGGTTGCTGGCTCGTGGACTCTGTGCATCTCATGGCTACATCGTTCTGCTCTATCTGAAGTCTCTCATTCTCCAAAATGTTTCCTCTTTTATAGGACTTCAGAAACTAATCAAGACCCACTCAAATGGGTGGAGACATGTCATACCCTAATCCAGTTTAACAATCATTATTAACTAAATCACATCAACCAGGGAGATGATCTCATTAGTTTCAAACATACAGCATTGAATAGAGATTATTCTACCTTTATGAAATGGGATTTATATTAAAACATGGCTTTTCTTAGGGGGCATACTTCCTTTCAAACCAGCACAGTCTCTTTATTTCTTTTTCTGAAGTGATGTAAATATTCATCATGATGATGACTATACAACTATGTGATGATATTGTAAGCCACTGATTATATACTTTGGAAAGACTATATGGTACATGAAGTTATCTCAAGAAATATATATATATATATATATAATTGAAAAATTAATAAAAATAAAAAACGGGGGAAGGGTTCAACTATTTAATGCATAGTTATTGGGAAAAAAGTGGAAACATTAAGGATGGATATTTTCTCAAGCCGTTCACAAAAGTAAATTCCATATTGATTAAGAAGCTTGGTGTAAAAAATAAAATCCTCACAATAGATCTAGTTGTCAATTCTCAGTCTTCATCTTCTTTGGCCTCTAGGTAACATCTGATCCTAGCTAATTGTTCCCTTCTCCTTAAGATACTTCCTTCCTTGGCATCTAGGACAATTGATGGGTTATTCTTTCACCTACATGAATGCTTTTATTTCAGTCTCCTTTGTTGTCTCCTCCTCATCTGCCCAGCTTTTCTTTTTTATTTTTTATTATCAAACTCAAACAACATACAAACATGAACATTCTTAATGCCCAACTTCTTAACAAGGGAGTGCCCCAGGGCCCAACCTGTGGGCCCATGACCCCTTACAACATTTCCCCTCAGCAATCAGAAGCTATTAAAATATATGCCAGATTGTGTCACTCCCCTGTTTGAAACCCTCCAGTCCTCATTATCTCTCTGAATTCATTCCTTCGATGTCTCCTCTCTGATCTCATTCTTTTGGAGTCTTCTCCTTGCTAATTCCACTGCAGCCATGCTGGCCTCCTTCTTGTTCTAGAAGAAGGCACTTGCTGCTTCCTCTGCCTAAAATACTCTGCCTTCAGAGATCTTCATAGCTCACTTTCTCAGTTTTTACTTGTTCTAGTTTGCTAGCTGTCAGAATGCAATATACCAGAAATGCAATGGCTTTTAAAAAGGGGAATTTAATGAGTTGCTAGTTTACAGTTCTAAGGCCAAGACAATGTCCCAATTAAAACAAGTCTATAGAAATGTCCAATCAGAGGCATCCAGGGAAAGATACCTTGGTTCAAGAAGGCTGATGAAGTTCAGGGTTTCTCTCTCAAGTGGAAGGGCACATGGTAAACACAGTCAGAGTTCCTCTCTCATCTGGAAAGGCACATGGTGAACATGGTCAGGGTTCTTCTCTCATCTAGAAGGGCACATGGTGAACACGGTGTCATCTGCTAGCTTCTTCTCCTGGCTTCCTGTTCCATGAAGCTCCCCAGAAGGCATTTTCCTTCTTCATCTCCAAAGGTAGCTGGCTGGTGGATTCTGCTCTCTCTGAATCTCCCATTCTCCGAAATGTTTCCTCTTTTATAGGACTCCAGTAAACCAATCAAGACCAGTAAACCAATCAAGAGAAGTGTCATCACCTAATCCAGTTTAACAACCACTCTTGACTAAATCACATCATCCAGGGAGATGATCTGATTACAGTTTCAAACATACAGTATTGAATAGGGATTATTCTACCTTTATGAAATGGGGTTTTGATTAAAACATGGCTTTTCTAGGGGGCATACTTCCTTTTAAACCAGCACATTACTCAAAGAAGCTTTTCTCAGTGAAACTTTCCCAGAGCACCCTGTATAAATGTGCAGCCCTCCTATTCCTATACTTTCCACCCTCTTCCCTGCTTTTTCTCCTAAACCCTTATAGTCACCTAATGTACTATATGTATTTTTAAATTTATTTTGTATTTTATTTTTCTCATATATAACTCTTTTGCCCATACTTTAATATAAAATCATTGAGACAGTGATTTTGTCTGTATTGTTCACTGCTGTTTCCCTAGAACAGGGCTTGGCCTACGAAAGATGCTTGGCATACGGTAGATGATCAATAAGTATTAGAGAAATAAGTGACATCTCATGAAAGTTAAATATAAATGTCAGAAAAGAAAAGTTATTCATGATTATCTCTGAGGAATATACTGGGATCAGTAAAATTTTAATTTTTCTATTATATATTTCTTAATGGTTTGACTTTTTAAAAACAGCATGCTTTTTTTTCATTATACTTCTATCATGAAAAAGACAAAGAAATGTATGAAAACTGTAATGGCAGATTATTTCTTGATGTGAACATAAATGTTCCCATTAACTGAATGCAATGTGCCTGGAAGTTTAAATTTTTAATCTCATTTTGATCCTCCTAACAATCCTGTAACAGAAGTTTTATTACCAATAGATGAGGAAACTGAGACAATGAAGTTAAGTAGCATGCCCAACATCACATTATTAGTTTGTTTTGGAGCTGAGATTCAACCCTAGCTTCACTGGACTTCTATACTCATGTTCTTTCCAATATGCCATACCTCCCAGAAAAAGCTAAAAAAAATCAAACTACTCACTCAGGTACTTTTGGCCAAACATGTCTTGAAGCCAGCTTTCTTCTGTTTGTACTGATGTTTGAATTCCTGGATATAAATTTTGATAGACAGTCCTGAAATTTAGACAAAATTCTAGTTTTGAGTACAGCTAAATAGTTATTGGCTGGTCTTCTAAAAATAGAATGTTTAACAATCAAATAACATATGCACATAGAAGACCTGATTCTATTTTCTTTGAAATATTCTCTTCCATATTTTTCTCTTTAGTAGAGTTAGGTCAGGCACATGCATTTGCATCAAATCTGTTCTTTGGAAAGTATTCCTAAATCCCGAGAGTCCTGATACCTTATTATTTTCCTCAGAGAGTAAATTACTACTGCTATATCTGTGCATGTGTGTGGTTGTTTGTGGTGGTTATTATGGTGGTAGTGGTAGTGTGTTTAAATATTTACTTGAATTTAAGAAAAATCACATGCTCATTTTTTATAGTTTAAAAAAAATCCATACTCTTTTCAAGGAGCTGAAGTTAACTAAGTGTATTGTAATTGAGTGATTTGTACCCCTTCTACAAGTTGTTAAATCGATTATTTGACATGGCAGGAAGGGAGGAATTTATTGACTTTTATTAGTTAAAATAACTGTTATGCAACAAGTAAACAATAGCTATTGCTTAAGTTACTTTGTCTCTTTCATTTTTTTGAAATAATTTGCCAGATCTTCTAAAATGATCAAATAATAGTTTTTCAAATAATTTAGTCAATTTTAGAATTGTCACCTTTTCACCTTTTTCAGCTCTCTTATGTCTCTTACAACACAATTCTGAAATTACTGTGTTCTGTAAAAGGCAAAGAACTCCTTTGCTGAGGCTACCTGTGCAAGTCTCAGAGGGAGTCCCGTTTAACATCCCAGAGAAACAAGTTAAAAGGGCCAAGAGTAAAGGAACACTGAAAAAAAATTCCTAGACCACATTTAATTTTTTTTCTAATTCAATGGTTAACAGAAATCAATACATTATTCATCTAAGTTCTTTACCTTCCTTATACCATTACCAAAGGTCACACAAAGAAATTCTGTGTAAAGGTAGAAAACTGAGTGTAATAAGAAAGTTAACATTTATTGAGAACTTAGTATGTAGTAGTAGAAACACAGCAGTTGTTTTCCCCATATAATTTCATGTTATCTTCACAAAAATCAGTCAAGGTAAGTATTAGTATTCCCCTTTTACAGATGAGGAAACAGAAGCCCATGGAGATTTAGGGAACCTCTCAAAGAACACGTGTGGTAGAGGCAGATTGAACCTGGACCTGTCTGGCCTGAAAAGACAATGTCTTTTTCTACCTTCTGTTGCCTCCCAAAGTCTGTCCCATTTTTAACTACAAAAGGAACAGGGCAATTAAAAGTAGAAGTTGAGCCAACACTGGTTGCATTTTTATAAGTTTTCAGGACAGAGTTCTTAAAAATCACTCACACCCTTACTAAGTTCACCAAATTCACTAGAAAATGCTTCAAAATATAAAACAAGCATCTCCTTAGGACAATTTATAAGGAAAAATTAAGAATTTAGGATCTAGGAAAGAAAGATTCCTATGGGCTTTGAAATCATACAATAAGAATTCCAGGGTAAAGTGACAGCTGAGCACACAATTCTCCTTCCCTTCCTTTCCAAAATCTCACTGAAACAACACACAGCGAACCAAACCAAGCTAAACAAAAAGTCTTGGAAAACAAGACAGGCATCATCAGTAGTCAGCTATTTTTGAAAATGTCCCTAAAAGAAAGAAAATAGATGGTGTCAGGTTG
>PVIY010038648.1:0-23733 GCA_004026745.1 Myrmecophaga tridactyla | reverse complement strand
CTGGGCCTCTAGCTTAAGTTTTGTTTAACAGAGGGTAATTTTTCAGTTCTTGTTTTCTTGTTTCTTGTCATGTTTGTAAGGTGCCTTTTCCCTCCCCACCCTTAGGAGGGTCTACATAGGTATTACTGACACCAGCCGGGTTTTCCCGGACTAAACTGGCCTCCTACCAGGGGGAAGGAGTCACCTGCGTCAGTTTTCCCTGACGGTGAGACCCGGCAGGTTGAAAGACTTTCCTGTGAAGTCTCTGGGGTCTGTTTTTCTTATCCTGCCCAGTATGTGGCGCTTGTCTGCCTGCGGGTCCCACTAGCAAAAGATGTCGTGTCTCCTTTAACTTTGGAAGGCTCTCCCTGCTGAGGGCGTGGTCGAGACAGAGGAGAGGTTGTAGGCTGGTTTTAATGGCTTTAATTTGCCAACCCTGGGGTCTGAGTTCCTTGAGAGAGGGATTCCACCTAAGTTGGGCTTCACCCCTCCCCTGGGGAAGGCACAGGTGGGAGACAGCCTTGAAAGCAGTCTGTTTCTGCCTATGCATGGGGCAGTTGCAGCCCGAGAAGTCCCGCCGCTGAATCCAGAGGCTGCCAAGTCTCCGTAGAGACAGCCACGAAAACCCCCGTTTTGTCCCCTTTCCTCTTTTTCGGTTAGCCCAATAAGTGACTTCTGACTTGCCCAGTTTCGCGTGAGCTGGGGGCCTATTTTTAGTAATCAGAATTTGTTTATTAATGCCACAATTGGCGCTTGGTTGGACTCAGTCCCTGCTACTGTTAGTCTCTTTCCTTTCCCTCTGAGAAGCCGACTATGGGGGAGGGGCGCCGGGCGCCGGCCGCCGCACCTTGGGGAACTTATGGTTCTGGAGACTTGCAGTCGGTCTAGCTGCTCCAGACCTGGGCATGCTGTGTGTCCGGTCACTATCGTGGTTCTGGGAGCTGTTCTGTACTGTTTCTGGTGATCTAGTAGTTGTTCTGGAGGACGAACTAAAACGTGCACATTGCTAAGCCGCCATCTTGGCCCCTCCCTCAAACTAAATTTATTTTAACATTTGTTCCCCCTATTATTTATTTGTATTCCATATGTTCTACTCTTCTGTTGATATAGTAGCTAAAAGGAGCATCAGACACAAGGTTTTCACATTCACAGAGTCTCATTGTGAAAGCTATATCATTGTTCAATCATCATCAAGAAACATGGCTACTGGAACACAGCTCCACATTTTCAGGCAGTTCCCTCCAGTCTCTCCACTACATCTTGACTAACAAGGTGATATCTATTTAAGGCATAAGAATAACCTCCAGGATAACCTCTCGACTCTGTTTAGAATCTCTCAGCCACTGACACTTATTTTGTCTCATTTCACTCTTTCCCCTTTTTGGTTGGGAAGGTTTTCTCAATTCCCCTGATGCTGAGTCTCAGCTCATTCTAGGGGTATTCTCAATCCCTTGATGCTGAGTCTCAGCTCATTCCAGGATTTCTGTCCCATGTTGCCAGAAAGGTCCATACCCCTGGGAGCCACATCCCATGTAGACAGGGGGAGGGTGTTGGCTGGAGAGAGAGGCCACATCTGAGCAATGAAAGAGGTTCTCTTGGGGGTGACTCTTAGGCCTAATTTTAAGTAGGCTTGACGTATCCCTTGTGGGGTTAAGTTTCATATGAACAACCCCCAAGACTGGGGGCTCAGCCTATAGCTTTGGTTGTCCACACTGCTTGTGAGAATATCAAGAATTCAACTTGGGGAAGTTGAATTTTCCCCCTTTCTCACCATTCCCCGAAGGGGACAGTATTAGTTAGGGTTCTCTGGAGAAACAAAATCAACACAGAACACTTGCAAATATAAAATGCATAAAAGTGTCTCAAGTGACCGCGGGAATGCAGAGTCCAAAATCTGCAGGGCAGGCTGTGAAGCCGATGACTCCGATGGAGGGTCTGGACGAACTCCACAGGAGAGGATTGCCAGCTGAAGCAGGAATAGCACCTGTCTCTTCTGAATCCTCCTTAAAAGGCTTCCCATGATTAGATTAAGCATCACTCATTGCAGAAGACACTCCCCTTTGGCTGATTACAAATGGAATCAGCTGTCAATGCAGCTGATGTGATCATGATCTAATTCTATGAAATATCCTCATCACAACAGACAGGCCAGCGCTTGCCCAACCAGACAAACAGGTACCACAACTTGGCCAAGTTGACACACGAACTTGACCTTGACAGGGACTTTGCAAATACTTTTTTGTTCACTGTTCAAATCACTCTGGGATTCATTGGGGCATCACTCTGGACAAACCAACAAAATCTCATGTCCTACCCAAGGTTCCACGTACTTATGGTGTTCAATTAAGCTGTCTACATAAGTTATATTAGGAAATGCACTAGTCAAAATATAGATTTTGTACCAAATAAACATTTTTTTTGCTTTAGTCTCACACATAAGGTAAAATTTTAAAATATTAATTACCATCTTCAATAACCAATACTTGAGACACTGAGGTTTCAAAGAGAGAAAGAGTTTATTGCCAGGCATGAGGTAGAAGAGCAGATGGCCTAGTGGCCCCAAATCTGTCTCCCCAAACTACAGTAATTCTGTTAGTTTTATTAGGGAAAAGATGGGCAGGGTTTAGAATAATGAGCACAGTGGCCCCAGATGATTTAATTAGAAGTTAGTTTATTATTGAGCATGTGCAGATTGATCACATGCTTAGTCACAGAACATACATAAGAAAATGGCAGAATGAGGTATAGGTGACTTGTAGGTGCATGTCAGGTGGGCCCACTTTGGTTAGATCCAGTTTCAGTCATCAAGATAACTTTGGGCTTGGGGTGGGTTAGTACTGGGCTGACCCAAGACCCTTCATTAATAAACATTAGAGGCTGTCTTTAGTGACTACAAGACTCTAAAGCTGAAAATCTGAATGATTGGGTAGAAATGAAAGTTTCTACCCAAGGTCACAAGGTTTTTAACCATCAGAGACAGAAGGTAAGTACTATACAATCATTATCAGAGATCAAAGCAGCTGGATTACAATTCAGAGATTTCAAGAATTTCCCTCTGTTTACTCCAATATACCAGAAAGCAAAAAAAGGACTATCTATGTAATGATTCAGTAATCAAAATCATTCCTTAAATCCTAATATCTCAGTTAAAGTCTTTTCTCAATCAACTCAGCTATCACTTAAGAGAAATCTTCATTTACCCCCCAGACAACATTGGGTCTTCTTATATTCTGCCATAGCTCCCTGTTCTCTCCCTTTACTGTAGCTTGTAGTTACAAATTTGTGAAGTTTTTTTGATCAATACTTGCCTTTCCCACTAGACTGTAAGTTCCCTGAGGGCAGGAACCATGTCTGTTGGTTTTGCCATTGTATCTTCTGCACAGAGCATGAGCCAAGCACAGAGTGAGTGCTCCATAGATGCTTGTTCAATGAACAAACATCACAAATCATAATTTCCAGTCTTTTGGACATGGTCCCTTGACATTAGGGACATAAAGTTAGCAGAAGATACACTCTTTTTTGATGGTTCTCTTGTCAGTGCTTTTGTGAAACGTGGGCTGAGACAAGCCTGGCAGGAAAAGAAATAGATGTGTTGTTGTTCACTTTTGTCAAGAGCTTCGGTTAAGATGCAAAAGAATGGAATCTTCAGGGGCCAGGGAACTCAATGCTGCCAGGAAAAAGGTAAGACATTTTGGCAAAGAGCCAAATGTCTATTTCTATTGTGACTGGGATAGTTAAAATTCATTAAATATCTACAGGCACCCTACTTTATGCTGGCTTCCTTTGTAATTATGCTGGGGACATGTGCCTGGTTCTTTCCCATAGATGGTGGGCAGAAATAATGGGAGTTATCTCTATGCTGAGGCAGATAAGATGCAGTGTAACCTTTTTATCTCTATTTTTCCTTTTCTTTGAAAGCCATGTGTCCTCTATGATATAGCTGTAGGACGGAGGAGGGCCTCCTGACATGCACCAGGCTTTTTGTGGATGGGAAAGAAATCTTTGTTATATTAAGCCTTCAGAATTAAATTAATCTTATTAAGATTTCAGGATCTATTTGTTACTGCAGCATATCATAGGCTATTCTAACTAATAATCTTTCACCATAGTAAGCCTTCCTCAAGATTCAGTCTTTGCAAAAGAAAAACATTTATTTCCCTTTAAATTTAAACATGTTAACCAAATGGCTTTAGACTTCTGGAATTTGTATTAAGGACTTAAAAAAAAATTTAAACATCCCCCCACTGATTTTAAACACCACAGCTCCTACCCACGTTTGGTTTTACTGGTCCTCTTGACATAGTTTCCTTCCCCCACTCCAGCAACAACGATGTTTCATGTTAAGTTAAAATGTATTCCACTTCCTGGTGGCATTTCTGACAGCTTGTAGAAGAGCGAGTTCTGCTTGGCAGATTCCTGGAGTATCTTGCTCACCTTTCAAGCTGACCTCTCCCAGATAAGCTCGTCCTCCTCCTCTCATTCCCCAGATTCAGAATCGAGAGGCTGAGCACCTGGAACAGACAACAAAAAGTCATTTACAGTGTAAAGGAGGCTCTGCTGGGGAGCAGCTCTGAAATCATTCTTCTTTCTGCTTGCTCCACTGAGAGCCCTGGGGAGGGGTCAGGGACCCGGTGACCCCTGCTCACTCCAGTTGGTGCTGAGGAGTATGGCTGGGGTCAAGTGCCAGGTCCCCTCAGTGCTCAAGGCAGCCTCTGGCTTGCAAGGAGCTGGCTTACCTTAAACAGACGAGTGCACTTTCCTCATCTATAAATTAGGTGTCTCTGTGTGTGTGTTTAGCACTCAGTAGCTTTCAAACCTCTGACCCTCAGGGATCACAGAGATGGGTAAATGAGGACATAGGATTCTGGGCTCCATGCCAGAAAAGCTCTGCTTTTATTTCTTTTATTTGTGTCTTGGAATAACTCAGTGATATGTTCACCCATCTATTAATTTGTGCTTTGTTCTGGCTGCCATTGGAAACTACAAAAACATGGGGTGAATTTTTTTTTCTCCCACTATCTTAATAGGGTAACCAAACTTTCTGGTTTGGAATTCTGGCTTCCCTGCCCTAGGGATTTGTTAATAGCTTTTGAGTTTCAGAACAAAGAAAAGTTGTGCTTGGGGAGCCCCATCTTCCATGAACATGTGCGTCCTGGGGAAGGCGAGGCCTACTGCAGGGGAGGAGAGGGAGCCCCAGAGGGAAGTGGTCCTTCCTGGGAGCAGATAGGCCTGGCCCAGGTGTCTGGTGGGTGGGTGGCTGCTATGTGTCTGCCGTGGCCTTGGGAGGAGCCGTGGGTGGGTCTCTGTGGAATAGTGTGTGTTGGCGATGGGAATCTCCAAAAGGGATAATTCCGTGTCTGCTTGGACAGCAGGGTGAGGGATGGTGGGCCTACCTGTGCAGGGAGGAGCGGTGAAGGAGGGGATGAAGGGCAGCACCCCTGCCCAGTGACCGAGGGGTGGGGGCAGGGCAAGGTGGCACTGATGATCTTGGAGTTCTGTGGCTTCCATGGTGAATGGAGATTTGGGGCCAGATTTAATTTCTTTTAGAAGAATAAGGTGTAGTGGGATCCCTGGAATGTGAGTGATGTGGAGGGAATCCTGCTGGTGTTTAGTCTTCTAGATTAGAGTTATTTTGGAGAAAGGGTTTCGTGACTAAACATTTGCATCCGCCCTGTGCTGAATGACATCTAAGGTTCCTTCCAGAGCAGGCAGCCTGGGATGCCTTAGCTTCAGTGGTCGCCCAAGGGTGGTGGTGTCCCAAACTGGAGGAAATCCTCTTACATCCTCTCTGGCCCGGCTCTGCACTGGCAGGCACATTTCTAGAAACTGTATAGTTACTGCCATGGCTAGGGAGTCAGAAAGAGTCTCCCTACAAATGTGGAGCACTATTCTTGGAGCACACGTGAGACTTGGAGAGTGGCAGAACCTGAGGCGTGTTTGGAGAGCCTGGGCCCCGCCATACTTGAACCAGCACTGATCTGATCAGCAGGAAGTGCTCCAGTGAAATCATACCTCAGCTTGCTGGGCCCAGACTTACTCTCCAGCTTTGCCACCATCATCCAAAGGCACAGACTCTGCTGAATCAGATGAGTCACTGGCTTTCTGGGAGGGCTCAGTGAGGATTCACATGCTGGATGTGCTCAGAACAGTGGTCACCCAATGTATAAGGGAGTTGCATGTGCTAATGGGCCTGGCTATTTCAGTAACTGTCCTTGGGTTTTACTCGCTAGCAGGGTATATAAGGGACCTTCCCAGGGGCTGCCCCCAGACCTACAGGCTCCTTCTGTTCGCCGAAACTTAAGTCCAAAGAAACTGTTTGTCTGCTTGTTCTCATGGGGAAGATTTACCTGGAATTTAGGAGGCTTAGGCTGCAGGCGCTGGGAGTTCCTAGGGGCTGTAGAATGTTCTAAGTGGGGAGAGGAAGGCTGATTGCAATCAGGAAGCATTCCTATGTAACCTTTTCTGGTAAATTGCCTAAAGAGATCTCAGAAGAGAAAGTCCTGAATCTCCAAGACTCCAATAATAACTTATTAGTTTTTCTCTTAGTCTAATGAATGTTCTCTTTTTCATATCCAATTTGATACTGGTAATTTTGTATTCTTTTTCTCATAGAGGGCCCCAGAAACTGTATAAAATTTAGGTATCATGGAACCCAGATCTACCCCTGCTTTTGTTAACACATGTGTGAGCTTGAATATGTGTTTGCAGTCAGTGACAGGACAAGGGATCCATCCAGATGATGCATTTTACACTTCACAGGCCATTCCATGAAACCCTCACCACCCTTCCAAAGTCCAGCTCAGAGAAAAACACACTGGAAACTCTTCTGACCCATCACAGCCAGGTGTAATTTCTTCCCACTTTGAACAGTTCTGAGAATTTTCTTTGAAACTCATTTAGTAAGCTCTCATATACAACTTCATGATATTTCTTCTGTTGTTTGTCTTGAATTGAAATTTCAATACCAGATTTTTATTTAACCTTTTAAATGTTATAAAACTTTATATATGTCTTATCTCTCCAAATAAGAGTGGTAAGTTCCTTGAGGACAGGCACTGCTTTTACAAAAAGAACTTCGTTATTTCCCAGGGAGCTGTTCCTCCAGCTCCTTATCCTTTGGGGTCTCTGCTTAAGTATTACCTCCTCCAAAGGGCTTTTCTGACACCTTTCATAAGTAGGCCCCTGCTCTTCAAGACTCTATCACACTGCATTTATTACCTGGACAGATTGCTCCATGGTCTGAAATAATTTTAATTATTGTTTGCTTCAGCTATTTATGATCTGTTTTCCCTTTGAGATGTAAGTTCTATGAGGGCAGCAGGGACCCTGTCTGTCTTATTCACCCCATTGCCCATTCACACCATCCCCTGGAAGGGGTTTAATACGTTTGTCAACTGGAGGAACAGAAGTTTAATCTGTAGATCCTGGGGTAGAGGAGAGTACAGGGCCTACCCCTCAGAGCAGCTGATGGGGCTTGCCTGCATCTGGGAGGTCTTTGCAGGGAGGCTGTCTGATGACGTGTGACCATCTTTTGATCGGGTCAATCAGCTGGCCTTGCTGACTGGGCAGTGGCCTCCTTCTCTCTGTGCTTTAACCCCTTTTCTAGACACTCACCGAGTCACAAGGCACCCCTGCTACACTGTCTTCTAGCCTCTGCCCAACAGGCCTGAGAAAAGGCCATTGGGGAGCTGGTGAGCACCAGCTGGTTGTGTGGCTGGGAGGTCAGGTTTGGGAGACCCCCCAGTGCCCCACACAGCCCTTTCTTCTTCTGAGACCTCCAAGTGGGAGCATTTGCCACTCAGCAACACTGAAGGAATAGATTTGGCAGTTTGTCCTCTCAAGGGGGTTGGTTCATGGAGATGAGTCCAGATGAGATTTTATAAGAGGCCATTGTCTAAGGCGACAGCAAACAGCCCGACTCAGGGCCCAGGGTCTCACCTGGGAGTTGGTGGATAAAAGAATGATCTAGTAGCTAGAGAAAGGGAAATCAGCTTCTGAGGCTTTTACCAGCTGCTCAATCATAATGCCGTCCGAGAGGCGACCTTTAACGTGGGCATGGGAGGTCAACCTGCTGGGACAGACCAAAAGAATCAAACCAAGAGAGACTGATGGCAAATCTAAATAACCGAGGATGAGCAGCCGGGAAACAGCCTTGCAGGCAGGGCAGCCAGAGAGAAGGGAAGTCAAATGTTTGAAATGAGACCAGTGAATGCAGAGGCCTTTCGTGGAGGCTTGAAAAAAGTGGGAAATATGCCAGGCCTGAAAGCCAGAGACCAAGGGTGGGAGGCTATGACCACCCCCATTCCCTGACTGGCAGTGCCAGGGAGAAGGAAGGGCAGTGTCTGGGGAGGGGGGTGGAAAATGTCACCCTCCCCCTGCCCCCCAGCAGGACGAGCAATGCTCGGGGTTACCAGGTGATGGTGTCACACAACCTCAATAGACATTTAGTGGCACTTGACAAAACCCATTTCATGTAAATGACCCATGAGAAATCTATTATTATCTCTATTTCCTAGATACAGAAAGTCCGTTGAGATCACTTTAGCTTGGGAAGGGACTTACCCTCTCACCTATCAGGTGAGGAATCTGAGTCCCAGAGAGGTGAAATGACTTGTTCCAGGCTGCACAGGTGCCCTGAGACAGAACTCCAGTTTTCCAGTCCAGGGCTCTTCCACCCCCTTGCATATAAACCTGCCTGCCTCCCTGTGCAGCACAGATGGGGCACAGTGGGCTGGGGGCGGGGGGCTGAGCACCTCGGCCTGGAGGTCGAGGATGGGGTGTGCTTCTCCACTGCCCATAGCCTTAACCTCAGTCCCCTGCTGCCTCTTGGCTTTTCTCCATGCACCCCCCCCCCCCCAGGGTCTGAGGCTGAGTAAACTGCCTTTAAGCAGGAGGCAGTTTCCAGAGTGACCACTTCACCTTTCAATAAGGGTCTCCTGGCTCTATTTGGCAGCCAATTGCTGCTTTCACCTGCCAAGGCCCAGAAGTCACGGTAATTTGGCCCTGTAATGCCAAATGGGTCCTGTTCCCAGAAAACCGGTGCATGACCTTTGGACTACTCAGGCAGTTGCATTACACTCCAGGCGCTGGCATTGCCCTGCCCTCGGAGGCTGAGACGGGGCTCTGTATACCGGAACAACCGTGTTGCCAGCTTCATCTCTTGCAGATCTGTTCTCCTAGAAGTGGGCCGGGATGCCAAGTTCTAACAGGCACCAGTGTGAGTTTGCATGTGCATTTGTGTATGTGTGCAAGCGTGTAAATGTGTGTGTGAGTGTGGTGGAATGAGACTGGGGTTGGACATTTCCAGAGTATCTATAATAAGGGCTCTGTGAAGCTCTCTCTCTCTGTTTCCTGGAAAGAACAAGATGAGTTTAATGACTCTGCTGTGCTTTTCAATATTTCTTCTGTTCCAGAGTCTCCCACTTGCCTTGTTTGCTTTTCATCCCCTTCTTGCTGGAAGTGCAATAATTAGATGTGTTGGAAGAATCAAGCTTACAGCCCAGTTATGGGAGCCGGGGAAAGCAAGAGGAGGTCTGCTATCCCAGGTCCTGTCTGAGAACTTCGACTGGGCCCCTACGGTCAGCCTGGGTTCTTCATCCTATTTCCTGGCCTTAGAAGAAGGCCTTGGGATTCCTGGGAAAGTTGCTTAGTCAGGACAGAGAGATGGAGCTTCGAGCTGCTGTAGGGAGACGTGGGGCCCGTTCTGGTTCCCCCAAGGTACTTTGTGTTGTGGTTTTCCACCCTGGTTGCCCATAGGATCACCTGGGGAGATTTTTACATACCCCATCTCAGATACTAGATTCAGACTCTCTGGGGGAGAGGGCCAGAGAAAGCACATTGATGAAACTCCCCAGGTGATTATAATATGCAGCCAGTCCTGTGAACCACTGATTCCAGGGATGAACTTGTAAGAGCCACCTGTGAGAACTTTGACCAAATGTGGATTTGGGGCACAAGCCAGTGAGGCAGTTCTGTGGGTTGAGACACTGACTGTAGCAGGTTGAATAATGGCCCCCCAAGGAATAGGCCCTATTCCCTCTGTAAATGTTACCTTAGAAGGATAAGGACCTTAGCTGATGTGATGACGTTAAGGATCTGGAACTGGGGAGATGATCCTGGATTATCTGGGTCAGCCCTAAATACAATCACATGCATTGTTGTAAGAGGGAGGCAGATGGGGATTTCACACCACACACACACAGGAGGAGATGATGGTAAGATGGAGCAGTGAGAGATTTGAAGATGTGGGCCTTGAAGATTGTAGCGATGCAGCCACAAGCGAAGGAATGGCAGCTGCCACCAGAAGCTAGAAGAGGCAAGGGATGGACTCTCCTCTAGAGCCTCTGGAGGGAGTACAGCTCTGCTGACACTTTGACGTGGGTCCATTGAAACTGATTTTGTACTTTTGGCACCAGAAGTCTGAAACTATGAGAGAATTATGAGACAATAAATGTTGTTTCTAAGCAACAAAGTTTGTAGGGAATTTATTACAGCAGCCAAGGGAAATTAATACACTGACTGTCTGACAGGGGAGGACCTTTGGGCTGTCAACACAGTGTTACCCTTTATGGGGCACTTACCTCCGTCCCCTAGCACAATGCACAATGCACATGAATCCAACCCATCAACCAACTGGTCAACTAGTATTAACCTGGGGCCAGCCCCATGCTGGATACAATGGCAATTACCAAGCAGGATGGGTGTCAGTGTGGAGCACTGGGCAGGGCTGAGGCTGAGTCAAAACGCTGGGGTTGGTGTCTCTCATGGTTTTCTACCTACTGGTCATGTGATGCTCCAGGGGAACTTTATTTAGATAGACCTGGAAGAGTTTATATAGGCAGGGAGAGGAGGCTAGGCAACAGTTTGAAGATAGAAATATGCCAAATATTTTGCAGAAACAAGTGCATGGCAAAGCGTGGCTGGAGCCGTGACTTTAAGGACAAATTCATCCCTGGAATCAGTGGTTCACAGGACTGGCTGTATATTAGAATCACCCGGGGAGTTTCATCAATGTACTTTCTCTGGCCCTCTCCCCCAGAGAGTCCAAATCTAGTACCTGAGATGGAGTAGTGTAAAAATCTCCCCAGGTGATCCTTATGGGCAACCAGGATGGAACAGTTTGAGCTGTGGTTCTCAAACCTCTGGGTACTGAATTGCTGGAGGTGTAATTAGGAATCTGGACATGAGAGCCTCTGTATATGCCGCCAGAGGGCTTTCACACTAGATTTGAGCGGGCTGTTAGTCACTCTCAGCCTTTTATTATGTCTTTCTAGCACTTCCTAAAGCTTAGCAATAGCCATCTGTGGAAGCAGAATAATGGCCCCTACGGATGTACAAATCCTCAGAACCTGTGACTATGTTCCTTACATGGCAAAAGGGACATTTCAGATGTGATAAGGTTAAGAAGCTTGAGATGGGAAGATTATCCTGGGAGGTCCCCAACTAACCAAATGAATTCTTAAAAGCAGACAATCTTTCGTGACTGCAGAGATGGTGGTATGAGAAAGACTTGACCCATCATTGCTGATTTTGAAGAAAGAGGGAGGGGGCCAGGAGCCAGTGAATGTATGTACCCTTTAAAAGGTGGAAAAGGCAAGGAAGCAGATTCTCCCTTAGAGTCTCCAGAAAGGAATATACCTTGATCCTAACCTGTGTCAGACTTCTGACCTGAAGAATTGTAAGATAATATGATTGAATTGTTTAAGCCACCAAGTTTGTGGCAATTCATCACAGCAGTGATAGAAAACTGGAATAAATAGGAAAACTTTGGAAGACAATGGAGCAATGCTTTAAAAATCCTGCTTAGAATGCTATATTCAACCAAATACAAATCATGACATATAACAGACATATAAAATCTCATCAATTTTACCTCTCATGTATTCTCTTAGAAAGTTACTGGAGGATGTGCTCCAGGAAAACGAAAGAGTAAGTAAGGAAAAAGGAAGACATAGGATCCTGAAAACAGAGTGTCCAACCCAGCAGAGAAGCAAAGGGAATTCTCTATGAGGATGGTAAATATTAACAGGTAGGCAGCTGATGGGAACTGTGGAGAAACTGTTCTCTGGATGTATATAAAGAAGTGGATCTGAGCTGCAAGGGGTGGGCTGTCATGGATGTGGAGCCTTCTTGCCCAAGGTTACATAGCTGCCTTTGGCAGTCACCCCACTTCTAATGACTCATCTAGGCAGGGACATAAATGCCTGGTCATTGGGCCCAATCTGGGGTAACTCTGAGGCATCATTTCCATTCTAAGCTCCCCACGGGGTTGGCTGAGACCTTCATCTTCCACCTTTTTCATTAGTGTTGATCCCATGAGAACTCCCTAATATCCTGAATACTAATCTCTGTCTCATAGTCTGCTGTAAGGCTTAGAGTCTCACTATGTGTCTGGTGTGCTAATATTCACTTACTCATTTCATGTCAGTGTGGTTTCACTTACCATGGCTGGGACCTGGGCCTCTTTGGTTCAACCTCTCCAGAGTAAGCCTTCTGTCTCTGTCTAGGAGATGGGGAGCATTTTCAAACCGCTTCTTACACATACACTTTCTTTTACTGGGTGAGATAATAACTATGGAAGAGTTTATCAGTTTTCTATTGCTGTGCAAAAAATCATCACAAACTCCGTGGCTTAACGCAACATAAATTTATTATCTCACCATTTCTGTATAGGTCAGGAGTCTTGCATGCTTTTGTTGGGTCCTCTGCTCAGAGTCTCACCCAGGAGGAAATCATGGCTGGGGCTGTGGTCTCCTATGAGGCTTGGAATCATTTTCCAAGCTCACCAGCCATTGGCAGTTTCTTATGAGACAAAATAAAGTGTGAATGGCTGAGAGATTCCGAACAGAGTCAAGAGGATATCCTGGAGATTATCCTTACGCATTAAATAGTTATCACCTTTTTAGTTAAGAAATAATAGAGAGGCTGGAGGGAACTGCCTGAAAATGTAGAGCTGTGTTCCAGTAGCCATGTTTCTTGAAGATGATTGTATAATGATATAGCTTTCACAATGTGACTGTGTGATTGTGATGGCCTTGTGTCTGATGCTTCTTTTATCTACCTTGTGAACAGATGAGTAAAACATATGAATTAAAAGTAAATAAATAATAGGGGGAACAAATGTTGAAATAAATTTAGTAGATTGAAATGCTCAATGAAAGGGAGAGGTAAGGGGCATGGTATGTATGAATTTTTTTTCTGTTTTCTTTTGATTTCTTTTTCTGAATTGATGCAAATGTTCTAAGAAATGATCATGATGATGAATATACAACTATGTGATAAAATAAGAATGTTCATATTGTATATCGATTGGTTTTATTAATAAAAATTTAAAAAAAAAGAATTCACATTCTTGCGGTTGTAGGACTGAGGTCTGCCCACTGCCCTCTGCCAGGTGACCCTCTCCACAGCACAGCAATTTGCTCCTTTATGGTCAGCAGGAGAGCATCTCTGCTGCTTCAAATCTCTCTGACTTCCAGATCCACTTCCCTGATTAAGTCAGACCCACTTACACCCATGGACATGGAATTATACAGGCTTGCACACCAGGGGCCAGGAATTTGGGGGCCATCTTAGACTTCGAAAACAGAGGGTTTTGAACAGAGAGTGGGATGTGATCTGACTCACATTTTAGGGGGATCATTCTGGCTTCTGCGTTGAGGCTGTGGGGAGAACAGGTAGGAGCAAGACGACCAGTTAGGAAGCCGTAGTGAGCTGTTGGGATGCAGGAGGGCTGGGAAATGGATCTTCCTGAGAACGTGTGTTGAGAATATTGACGGCTCCCTCCGCACAGTTGGGACTTTGCTTTGCTGGCACTGTAACCGAGAGGTTAGGACTTAACACATGATTATGGTCACTAAATCATTATACAGATTTTTCATTTTTATTTTTTAGTATATTAGAATAGTCAGAGGGAAGCACCTGAAATTTCTGAACTGTGATCTAGTGCCTTGATCTTCGATAATGATCATATAATTTTATAGCCTTTATATTGTGATAGTAGAAACCTTGTGACACCCCCCCACTTGTAACCCCTTATTTTGTTTTTCAACTTGAGAGTCTTAAGATCACTAAAGACAGCCCCTAGTGTTTATTAATGAAGGACCTTGAGTCAACCCAGAACTAATCCACCCCAATTCCAAAACTATCTCACTAGATGAAGCTGGATCTAACCAAAATTGGCCCACCCGACCTGCAGTAGCTTAAACTTGAACCTATAAGTGACCTATACTTCATTATAATACTAAAAATCATGCCCATTGTTTTAGTTTCTGAAGCTGATAAATGCAATATACCAGAAATGGGCTGGCTTTTACAATGGGGATTTATTAACTTACAAGTTTTTAGTTCTGAGGCTATGGAAAATATCTCAAATCAAGGGGTCACCTGGCAATGCTTTCTCCCTGAAGACCAGTTACCGATAAGCTTGGGCTCCTCTGTCAGATAGAAGGCACATGGTGATGTCTGCCGGGCTTTCTCCCCGGTTTTGTTTCTTCCAGCTTCTGGCTTGAGTGGCCTACTCTTAAGCTACTGCATGTTTCTCTCTTTTAGCTTCGGTTTCTCTTGTTTTTTGTGGGGCTTTTTTCTGTCTTTTGTCCTATTATAAAGGACTTCTGTCTCTGTCTAGGAGATGGGGAGCATTTTCGAACTGCTTCTTACACAAACACTTTCTTTTCCTGAGTGAGATAATAACCATGGAAGAGTGTATCAAGACCTACCTTTAATGAGATCGGGCATAACACAATTGAAATAACCTAATCAAAAGATCCTATAATAGGATAGTTCTGCACCTATCCTACACCCACAGGTATAGATTAGCTGATCTTTTCTGGGGGTATATACAGCTTCAAACATCAGTATGTTAAGCTGCCATTTTCTTACACATGGTCTGTGACCAAGCATGTAATCAATCTGCACATGATCAATAATGAGATGAACCATTGCACTCATTACCTTAAAACCTGCCCGTCTGTTGATACTATAAAACTATCAGAGTTACTGCAGTTCAGAGAGATGGATTTTTAGGCTAATAGGCTGTCTGATCTCCTGCTTCACACCTAACCATAAGCTTTTTCTCTTTGAAGCCTCAGTGTCTCAGGAATTGGTCATTTGAGTGCATTGGGCACAGAACCTACCCCCTCCTTTTTTAAAAAAAATTTATTTTATTTATTAAACACACCAACATACAAACACAAACATTCTTACCATACGATCATTCCATTTTACATATATAATCAGTATTTCATATCATCATCATATAGTTGTATATTCATCATCATGATCATTTCTTAGAATATTTGCATCAATTCAGAAAAAGAAATAAAAAGAAAACAGAAAAATTTCATACATACCATACCCCTTACCCTTCCCTTTCATTGATCACTAGCATTGCAATCTACTAAATTTATTTTAACATTTAGAACCCACCACGTTTGATCAGTATCTTTCGCCACAGTATAAAGGCTGCGGTAGCATCCTGAGCTGGGAGAAGTATAACTTTAGATTCACCAAACCATAAGTGCTCTGATGCTCCTTTGCCCTCTCCTGTAAAAGAACCTACTGCAGTGAAAAGCACAGGACCAACCAGCTGGCAGGAGGTGTCCTGTGCAGAGGTGAGTGAACTGTGGCTGGGTTTGCTGAGGATGGCTGCAGCCAGGAGTGCCAGGCGATGCTGTGGATTCCACAGCCCCTGACAGCCCTGAGCAAACTGCATGCTCTGACCTGGGCCAGCTATTCTGTGCTACCCTTGTCTTAGGACCACCTGTCACCCTTCTTTCCTACTGTCAAAGAGGACCTGTCACAGGATTCCACAGAGTGAAAGGCAGCAGCGATTTAGAGTTGTGGAAGGCAGCACCAGTCTGAAAAACACAGCAGGGATGTGACTATGGGGATCTACTGTCTCTGAGGCTTGTCACCATTGAGAATGGATGCATAAGCCAGTGTTGGTTGAGGGCTAATATGAGACTCAATGTGAAGATACCCAGCCCAGTGGTCAGCAGAGCAGCCTCTCAAGAAATGTTGGGTATTGAGGTTGACTCAACGATATTTATTGAGGAGTTTCTCTGTGAGTCATGTGACCAAAATTCAGACCCTCCCTCAGTGAGGTCATGGTGTCATTGGAAGTGAGTTTTCAATTAGCCTGTGTGCAAAAAAATAAAAAATGAAAAAAATAAACATACCTGTGCATGCTTGTGCACGCTAAAGCCAGGCTGTCTGGTTTGGATCCTGGCTCTACCACTTCATTGTTCAGTGAATCACTGAACTTTCTGTGCCTCTGTTTCCTTCTTTGTAAAATGGGATGATGATAATATCTCAGAGAATTGGAATAAGTATTACATTCATGCAAGAATGAATATTTCTCAACTGTTTAGAACAGTGCCTGGCACATAGGTATATTACATAAGTTTGATAAATAAAAAATGTGAAGGTTGAAATATGAAATGATGTCTCCTTATAAAGTTCTTCCCCATTCACAGAATTTGCCTTGTCTTGGGCTGATGGACTCAGAATTGCGCCTTTTGTGTGAATGAAGGCGGGATCCCAGGTAAGCCTTCCTTGGGGGTGTGGGGATGTCAGTCAGTAGTTACCCCCAGCTTGTCCCAGCTCGGGTGCCAGGTTGGTCTGAACATGCCTTCCAAACTCCAACTCAGGCAACTGAATCCCAGCCTCAGGATGGAAAGGGGAAATTAGGTTTTGCCTTAGTTTGCCAGGCTACTGCAACAAATACCACCCGATGGGTTGGCTTAAACAACAAGTATTTATTGACTCATGGTTTAAGTGTCTAAAAGTCCAAAGTCTGTAGCATTCCAGTGCTGGCTTGCTGCAGCCCTTGGGCTTCCTTGGCCCACATCTCTGCCAAATGATGATCTCTCTCTCCTTGTGTCTGCTCTTTTAGTTTCCACTGACTTCCGGCTCCTGGCTCCTCTCTCTGATCTTCTCCAACTCTGAATTCTGCTTTCTTCTCTTTATAAAGTCTCCAGTAATATGGATTAAGACCCACCTCATTCAGTTGGCCACATCATAACTAAAAATAACATCTTCAGAAGGCCCTATTGACAAGAGTTCATACCCACAGTACTGCAGATTAAGATTAAGAACATGTTTTTGTTGGGGTGTATAATTCAATCCATCCTAGCTTTTAGAAGTTTCTCAGGAGATTATGACACCCAAACTAGCTATGGAAATCACTGATCTCATTACCTTGTCTTTTCTATCTGCTTTTTATTTTGATTTTTGTCTATGCAGGGTGAGTGTGTGAGTGTGCGTGAGGGTAATCCTTTATCATCACCTGCTCTGGCAGAGTTATTGTAATGACTGGTTTGGATGTGGTACTTTTGTACCAGAGCTCATTCCATTGTCAGATCAGTGAATAAGGCTCATTATTTGTTCCTGTGCCACTGTGAAGATGGAGAGAGCTTTCCTTTTCTCTCTCTCCCTCTGTATGCAGTAGATGTGCTAGCATGTAGTGCTGGTGATGACATCCATTTCTGACCATTTCCTATACCTCTTTCTGTGTCAGGTAGAAATATTTGAGGGCCAGCAGTATCAGGAAATAAATGCCCTAGGAGGTCTGCAAGGGAAGCAGAAAGATGAGGCATGAGTCTGGAGTGAGGAGAGAAGGAGAGTTTCTGAGAAATGGAGAAAGGAAGGCTCCTCTTGGGGCCCATCCAGCCTTCTGGAGCTGCCAGGGAGAGTCAAGTGGAGCCTTGGCATCTCTAGTGGGCTAATCAGAACCAGAATAGATAGCTCAGAATGGAGCTGTTTGTCTTTCTGTCCTCCCCTTATTGTTTTATTATTGCTACTGGCCTGATTTCCAGTTACATAACCTCTTCTCTGTTAGATAAAATCTCATTATTCCACTGTGCAATGCACATCCCATTTGAGTTCATGTTGAGCTACCAGAGAGAAACTGTGAATGTGCTGTTTCTTATCATTTCTACCTAGCAAGAGAATGGGAGAGAAAGAGCTACACTTAAACCAATTATGGCAGAGGCCTTAGGGCCTGTTATGTAAGATTCTAGGAGATGGTGGAGAGGAGTTAGCGTGCCAGTGGGCGTGTTGGCCAATAGCTTCTTTTCTTCACTAAGCAAGTCTTGGGTAAGTTCTCTTTCAGACCCAGAGGATTTTGAGGTGCATTTATATGGGGGGTGGGGCTCCTAAATTGACATGAGATTTTCTTGTATCCAAATAATCAAACAAACAAACAGTCACTAAGAGAGGTCTTGTCTCCAGGCCTGCCATCTGCCATGTTTTGGGTCTAGCATGAGCTCTGATCCAGGCAAATCAAGTAACCAGTATGACAAATAAGAAAGGTTTTGCTTCCAGGCTGGTATAGGGATCCTGTGGGAAGCAGACACTTTGGTGAGATGCCAAGGCCTGGAATCCTCCAAGGCAACTAGAGGGGCAGGAGGGCCTGGCAAGGAAGAACCAGAGTTTTGACTTAAGCAGAACTGGCTTAGATCCTGCCCCAACACATACTAGCTATTTGATCTTGGACATGTCACTGTGCCAGTCAGAATCCAGTCAGGAAGACAGAAAGCACAGGAAGTATGTAATGACACAGGCAATGGAGGAGCTGAGGAACCAGGAAGCTGCCATCTTCTCCCAGGACTGGAGGGACACAGGAAGTGGCTCAGGAACCAATGTGATTTGTTAGAAACTAGATCCATGGAGGTGCTTCCCAGTGGGAGCTGGGATAGTAGTGAGAGGGCATGCCAGGGGGAGCTGGGATGGTAGTGAGAGGGCATGCTAGGGGGAGCTGGGATGGTAGTGAGAGGGCATGCCAGAGGGAGCTGGAATTATGGGGAGACGTCTTTCAAAGCAGAAAGAGAGAGGAGGCATACCCTGGCTTCTTCCTACTTTCCACCCTCCAGTCTTCCACCAGTGTCCCCATTGGCTGAAATTGCAGAGGGTAAAAATAAGTTACCTGAAAAACAGACCAGAGTAGGGAAAGGGCAGGGAATGATCCAAGAGTAAATTGGTGCACGGTCTGCAGAGACAGATGTCACTGGAATAAATGGTGTCTAGTATTAATCACTACCACCATCCTTGGGACTGAGGAATGGGTGGAGCAGGAGCTAGTCTGCCGATGGACCCTCAGTTGTGTGGGAGGGGGAAGGCAATGCAATGTTCGCCTACACAGGTACCTCCTGTGAAAGCAGCACTACAGCCCTCGGTGACAACCTCGGGGGCACAATAAGCATGATTCTGGGCTCTTCCATTTTACTGCTTTGCTTCTTTCTTTTAGAATTCACCTACTTCCTCAAAGAAGATTTTCTAGGCAAAACCAAGATCTGCCTGAGCTACCAGGAAAAGAGATTTGAAGGAGGGATAGGAAAACCAACATTAGCTGGTGCACGCAATGAAAGCACATCAGATAAACTAGTTCCTCCAACTTCTCATCTTAGCTGACGGTGAGGAAACCTTGGGCCATCTTCACCTCCTCTTTCTTCCTTTTCCTCTCTACTTGTTTTCCTCCACCACCTCTTTGTCAATCTGGGTCCCAGCATGAAAGAGATGGTTCAACTGAAGAAATTTTAATGAAAGGTCTATTTATTTGTGAATGGGGTTCAGGGAGCCCACGAGGAATGGTCAAGCACTAAGGACAAGCAGCAGCTGGAAGTGCTATCCCTGATGCGCTTTCAGGGTCCAGTGAAGGAACTAAATTGCTGGAGACCCTGGAGAACTGGCGCTTTGAAGAGGGGTTGCCTCTCAGAGTCTCTATGTAGTCATAGAGAAATGCAACTGTTACCACCATCATGGCAAGACATGGAGGGAGAAGAAGGAAGAAATATCCAGGTATCTCTGCCTTGCTGCCTTCTGATCTCCTTCTGGTGCCTTGCATTGGTTTAACCAGAAATTGGAGAGCAAGAGTGCCTCAGTGAAGGAGCCCACAGAGGTCAGCCTTCTGAGGTCAGACCTGAGCAGAGAAGGGTGGCGAATCCATTTGGGAGACAAATGGAGAATAATCAGCACAGCCTACACACTTTGTCATTTCATAGGATAAAACGATGATCAGAGACTGCCCATCTTATTTCGATTAGGGAAATAGGTATTAAGAAATCGGAAATGGATAATTCACCATAAAAGCGGTATGATTTAAAAGTATATAATTTAAATATCTTAGCATCATGTTCAAGGCTCTGCACAGTTTTGCCCCAAATTATCTTTCCAGACTGTTTTCTAAGACTTTCTACGTGTCCTTCCATGTGCCCATGCCCTAGCCTCCCCGATTACCTGGCGTCCTGCGGCAGTGCTATATGCATTCAGGGTTCTCTGCTCCTGCTGCTCCCTGAGTCTGGAAAGCCCCTCCCAGGTGGCCTCGGTAGATGATCTGATCAGTTATTCACAAACAGAAGTGAAGGGAGAGCCAGACTCCTAGAGCCTCAGGGTGTGGTCCCTACACCAGCAGCACAGGCCTTACCTGGGAGCTTGTTAAAAACACAGAATCTCAGCCTCCACCAAAGACTGAGAATCAGAGTCTGCATTTTGTCCCCTAGGTGATACCCAAGCAAGGCTAAGATGTGTGACCAGGTGTGTGAGCTAGCTAAGCGGAGCTTGTAACTTGAATGTCTTTCTAACTGGGAGATTCATGAGGAAGAGATTTCTGACCAGGGTAGCTCCTCCCCTTACCTAGTCTGAGAATAAGGTACAAGGGCTAAGATTTTGTCATTGCAACTCACTTGTGTGTGTGTGTGTTTTAATATTTTTATTGAGATATGTTCGGACACCATACAGTCCATCCAAAGTATACAATCAGTGGCTCACAATATTGTTACATAGTTGTGTATTCATCACCATGATCATTTTTAGAACATTTGCATGTCACTCCAGAAAAAGAAACAAAAAGAAAAAAAGCCATACATCTCATACCCCTTGCCCCCCCTCTCATTGACCACTAGGATTGCAATCTACCCCCATTTTTTTTTTTACCCCCTATCCTCCTCTATTATTTATTTATTTTTTTCCTTATTTTTAACTCATCTGTCCTTACCCTGGATAAAGGGGGCATCAGCCATTAAGTTCTCACAATCTGTGTGTGCGTTTTAGATCCTGATCTAAAAAACATCCGCACATTGGAATTGGTTGTGTCTCTTAAGTAACTTTTCACTTTATTGTTGTCATTGTTAAAATTGCTGTTTTTGTTCTAGTTCTAGATCTGGTCCACATGACTTTTTTCCCTCTGCTTCTTTTACTCTTTGATTCATCTCTTTTTTCCCCCTACATCTTTTTGTAGTAGAGTAGTTGTAGATTTGTTTACAGAAAAATCCTGTAGAAAGTACTGAGTTCCCAAATACTTCCCCGAGTTTTCCATATTATATTAACATCTTGCATTAATGTGGTACATGGTTACAATTGAAGAAACAATATTATTATAATTATGCTATTAACTATAATCCATAATTTATGGACAATGTTTAATTTTTGTGTTGTAAAGGTCTAAGATTTTTTTAAATGTTATTCTGGTAATATACATACAACTTAAAATTTCTCACTTCAGTCACTTTCAAATACACAGTTCTATGGTGTCAATTACATTCCCAAAATGTTGTGCCACCCACTACCATCCATTACCAAGTTTTTCCATCACCATAAACAGAAACTCTGGACCAATTAAACTTTAATTCTCCATTCCCTACCCCCACCCAACCCCCTGGTATCCTGTTCCCTTGTTTCTGAATCTATGAATTTGCTCTTCCTAATTATTTCATATGAGTGAGCAGATACAATACTTGTCCTTTTGTGGCTGGCTTTATTTCCCTCGATATGATGATGTCTTCAAGTTCTGCTTGTGTTTTTAACCTGTAAGTTATGAGGGTGAGGAAGTCTAGCCAAACGGTTAAGAGAATGGGTTTTAGCATTATATATTCGTGGGTTCAAATCACATATCTACCACCTATTAGCTTGGCACTTTAATAAAGTTAGTTAAACTCACTCAGACTTAGTTTCCCAAAATATAATATGTCAGTGATAGCAGAACATAGTTGTAAGGATCAAATGAGATAAGACATGTAAATTGTTTAATGAGTGTTAACTATGTTTGTTACTTTATAAACACATGAAGCAGGGTCGTTGGAAAAGAATCACTGGGAAAGAAGCAAGAAGCAAGAGGTTCTTGCTTAACTGTCTTAGCCAGTTAAGGTGACGTGGCAGGAGCCCAAAGACCTCAGAGTGACAAGACACAACAAAGAAAATGTGTGCCAGAACAGATTCATCTATCCAATTGGCCAAATTGTCCCCCAACAGAACTATGTCTGTAGAGACCATCTGGAAGGTAGAAGGCATCCTGGTTGGCTCCCTGGAGGCAGGGTTATGGTAGGCTAGTGACTCCTTCCCTTGGTGTATGAAGTCAACTGTGTCTGATCAGACAGGGCTGAAAAGGAGATATGCAGCTGTCCTGGCTGGCTTATCTCGAGCCACCATCTAACATCTGACTACTGCTCTAGCATGTACAAAGCACATTCATTTCCATCATGTCTTTTAATTCGGGATGTGACAGGGCTTAGCTTGCTTGCTGGAATCTCTCATGACTGCCCACTTCTGCTGATTCACACAGGAAAAATAATCTAGTCAGAGGTAAAAAAAAAACAACAAACCTTGAATGTGTCTCTGCAGATTTTGACATTTTGAGTAGGAAATGGAAGGACTTGCGGGCTTATAAGGTGTTTTCATCTCTCCTTCCTGTTGAAGGTTGTGACTCTGGAAGAGAGGAGGCTGAGGAATGTGAGCAGCTGACTCTGGGGAGGGTTTCAGAAGTATGGGGTTGGTGGATTTAACATACCAGTGTGATAGGTTGCTGGCAGGGACAGAACGAAAACCCAGGATGAGTGGATTTTAGCCTGCATGCGTGCTTACCCCATCTTGGGGACTTTAAAGGGGCATTTGAGACTGTGCAGAAACATTCCCAGGAAAAATGTAAAGTTCAATACCATCAATGGCAAACAGAGAACAAAAAAGCAGTTGGTTAATTTTCAGTTGAAAACAAGAAAGAAGAGATTAGGGAACAGGATTTGCAGACTCCAGACACAATGGCATGAGTTAAGAGCCCCAAACAATTTACTTGAATGCTAATGCAGGAAAGTGAATGTGCATATGGATTTATTTTTCGGGTCTTGTAGGATGATTTATGTCAAATTGATGACTGTCCCCATTGCTGAGAGGATTCGGCCCTGTGCATATGCCGTGCATCCTACTGCAAAGAGGGAGCCCTGAAGAGTGCTTGGGAGTCTTGGCTTTGGGAATTCAAATCCTGGGTCTATCACTTACTCTCCACATGACAAATCCTGTAACTTCTCTAAACTTCAGTTTCCTCATCTGTGATGTAGAAGTAATTATCAAGTCCACCTCATTGAATTAATCAGAAGATTAAATGAAATAAGTACACAAAGAGTAGCAATTGACACACAGTAAATATCCTATTATCACTGGACTTTTTCTGCTCTGGAGATGTAAGCTGGCCCTTGCAGATGTTCACTGCAGGACCCACCCTGGCCTGATTTAGCTTTCCAGAGGCAGACAGAAGTCACAGAGGTCCCCAAAGTCACACAAAATACTACAGGAGGAGTTCCAGGAAGATGGCAGAATAGGGTAGATCGAGTTCAGCCCTGCTCCAAGAAGAAGTTAGAGAAGGGATGGCAAGGCGGATGAGATGGCGATTCAAACATGCAACTGACCTGGGAGAGCCTTCTATACCAGATAGGGCGGCCATGGTTATTGAGGCTGAGGAACTGAGAGGCAGAAAGCTGGAGCCTGATG
>PVIY010038647.1:0-23738 GCA_004026745.1 Myrmecophaga tridactyla | reverse complement strand
ATATTACACACAATAGAATGTGCCACCAGTAACTAATTAGCTTTTGAAGACTTTATGCAAAATAAACTAATTATTCCAGAACCTAGTTCTCAAAGATATTAGTAATACTAAAATTACTCTTCAATTGCTGAGCTCATTCAAAATCCTGTTATCACCACCCATCTTTTAATAAGGTAAATATTTGAACTCTTAGTTAAGATGGCTACTTTTATTTAGAAAATGAAACAAGAGTTTAATATGTATATCGATACAATTGTTTCTATCATTGTAATCCTTGTTTTACTTTAGCTAGCCTTTTGGTTCAAGTATACGGAAAAAATTTTTTTTTCCAAGTTTCTTAACTCACTTGCGCAGTTTTCTATTCGCTGACTCTGCTTCAATAGTAACACAATGACAACCAAATATCATGACTGTAAAGATTCAGAAAATTCAAAGAGAGAGGCACCTCCGTTAGTATATAGGTAAATATATCCTTTAGTGAGAGGAACGTTTTTTAAATCTGATAGTCATAAGAACATCAAGACATCGTATATATCATAAACGTATGTTTCACAAAACTTCCGACAACACTATTAAGCGAGGATTCCCCACTCACGTCCATGTTTATACAAATATTCAGGATGTTAAGATACATTAAGTGGTTTTTTAGCTTGTCTTGCAGGCAAAGCCATCAGGGCAGCTCAGCTCTTCTACAAAATCAGCTTAAATCTGACGTGCTAATTTAGAAATCTACACTGATTCCCAAAGATTAAAAACCCTTAAAAAAAAAAAAAAAAGGAGGAGGGGCAACGGCGGCTTAGTGGCAGAGTTCTCGCCTGCCATGCCGGACACCCGGGTTAGATTCCCGGTGCCTGCCCACGTCAAAAAAAAAAAAAAAAAAAAAACTCCCCTGCAGTGTCCCAGGTATCTTGGCAGAAGCTAGGCACAAAAACATCTGAGAGGAGGGGCAAAAAGATGGCCTCGGCCACCCGCTGCTTGGGACCCAGATCTGGTGACGAGCCAATAAACGCAAACAATCCTTCCCGGAAAGGACCCCGACGGCTCGCACTCCCCGGCCAGCACCCAGAGCCCGGTCCATTCCCTCCCGGGCCCTTCCTTAGGTGCCAACTGAGGCCCAGCCACGGGAGCCCAGTCACACTAGTTCCCCAGGCGGCTTCCGGTGCATGCGTTTTCCACCTTTGCTAATTCCGCACACTTTCATTTCCGTAACTGGGATCTGTCAAACCCCCTACTTCCCACCCAGCCCAGGAGCGAGCGTTGAAGATTCAACTCCCTATGTGCTGAGCTGTGCATTCCCTTCTTATGCCAAAGCAACTACGTACAAAAAAAAAAATCTGCAAAGAACTGACTCGAGTGGAGGCACAGGGTCCGGGTCGGGGGTCTCCGGGATCCCCGCAGGCCGCGCCGCCCTGAGCCCCGGCGAGGCCGCGCCATCTGCCAGAGCCAGCGGACGTCCCGGGGTTTCGCGTCGCGGCCCGGCGACAGGCCAGGCCCGAAGCCTCCTGCTCGGGCCCAGGGAACGGCGCGCTGGGGACACGCGGGCCTCGGCGCGGAGGCGGGAGAGGGTCCGGCTCCCCGCCTGGGACACAAAGCGGCTCCGCAGGAGCCCGCCTCACCTGCAGCAAGGGGCGCCGCGGGCCTTCGAGAACCATCGGACCCCGCTCCGGCGCGCGCGTCACTGCCCAGGCCTCCTGGTGCCGCCCGGCGCCGCCGCCGCCGCCGCCATTTCCTCCCGCTCGCCGTCGCCTCGTCCCGGCTGTCAGGTTACTCCATTCACCTGGGCCTGGAGCTGCCTGCGCCGCGCCTCCGCCTCAACCCCTCCTGCCCACGCTTACGGAGACTGCGTAGCGCCCGGCTCGACTGCAGCCAGCACACGGCCCGCGGCTACGGCGCACGGCCGGTTGGAGAATCCCACCCGCGCCCGCTCCGCCGCCGCCGCCGCCCCCTCCGCTCGCCCCACGCTCCGGTCTTCGGCGGCGGCATGAGACCGATCCGGTGATTGGACAGAGCGCCTCGGTGAAAGGTTAACCCCGGCTCCCCCAGCCATTCAGGAGCAGGGAGACAGCGGACGCGGGAGGCGGCGGCCCGGGCTGTGTGTGCAGCCCAGCGCTGGATCTCGACCTCTGCGATTTACAGTCTTCGGCTCGGCCCGATGGTTTCCCTCGCACGCCGGAGCACGGTGCTTCGGAGAGCTGGTCTCGCTGGCCCTTGGCAGAATCTCCTCCCTTTGGGAATTCGCCTCCATTGTTACATTTTGTGGCACCCACCACCCACTAAATGTGATCCTCCCCTGGCTGTAATTGTTCTCCAGAGAACCCTCCCCTTTTTAAAGGGCCTTTCCACTCATCTACTTCTTCCCTGTCTTTCACCTATTTCTTCCTTGTCTTCCACTGCAGCGATCTCTCCGGCTTTATTTTCCTTCCTGACCCTGACACAGAGTCATTGGCGCAGGGACCTCTGCATTTTGGAAATAACCCTCATAACCCACCCACCCACCCACCCATTCCTCTCCATCGCTGGGCCCTCTAAGATTGGGATACTGGTTAACAAGATGATGGGTATATTAATCAGGGGTCTCTAGAGAAACAACCAATAGGAGAGATCTGTAAATATGAAATTTAAATGTGTCTCACGCAACTGAGGGAATGGAAGAGGCCAAAAACCATAGGGCAGGTAGTGAAGCTGGCAACTCTGATGAAGGGTCTCAAGGAACTCCTAGGAGAGGCTCACTGGCTGAAGAAACAATGACAAAGTCTCTATTGAAAGTATTTGATTGGATTATCTCATCTGTGGGAGACAAGTCCTTGGTTGATCTCAGATGTAATCAGCCCAGCTCCAATCAACAGCCTTCTGGTTTATGAACCAGCCATGAACTATCCTTGCAGCAAAGGTCAGGCTGGTGCTTGCCTGACCAGACAACTGGGCATCAACACCTGGTCAAGTTGACAGCAGGACCTAACCATCACAAGTTGGCAGCTATACACATCACCTTGAAACATGCTTAATTTCCAAATAGAACAGAATAACAGAAAAATGCTTCACCTAACAATATTCAAATGTGTGCATACAGCTGGAAATGCACTACATCTCTCCGGAATAGGGTACAAATCCTTAGGTAACATTCACTCTTAAACTTCATGTCCTATGACTTAAATATTATAGCTTGAACAATACAACTATGTCATGATAAAAGGAAAACAAGATATTTACTTATGTACAAATACAAACATACTCAGAGCAGGGAGGAAATATTCATATCATCACGAGTCCACGTTTCTGTAACTGGTCATATGGTCATAGTTACTGTTTATCACTACCTTCTTCCACTACCCATTCCATGTTTCTTTACCCTCAGCAAGCACTTCAGCTGGCCGTGGTTCTTTGCCAGGTGGGGTGATCCAAACTTTCATCCCTGAAGTTTCTGGGCCATTGGTAGTCCTGCCTGGATTGGGTTGTTGCAGTTTTCCATTGACTTTAATCACAGGGCACGGTAGTACTAAGGGATGCCCTAAGGAATCTCCTGTATTCCATGAAAACTCTTCTTTACCTCCGCTGTGAAGTTGCAGTCCTATTTCCCCTTGATAGTCAGGATCAATCACACCATACAGTACAGTAACCCCCTTCCTTGTCTTTTGATTCAGTGGCGTGAGAATCCCAAAGTGGCTAAGTGGCACTCTTCCAGTTCAATGTAATCACTGGTAGGAGCACTTCTCCTTTTGGAATTAAGACCTGTAGACCAGCAGAGCTTAAGATTTCAGGGACGGGAAGCAAAAATATTTCTAATGGATCACTACAGGGGACAGTGAGTGGTACAACTCCCATTTCCACCCTTTGATTCCTGGACCTGTGAATCCTGGTTATGGGAGAAACAGCACCAAGAGTGGATGCTGATTCAAAATATACAAAGCCTCTTGGAGAACATTGCCCCAGCCCTGTAAGGTACTGCCACCTAGTTGGTGATGTAATTGGATCTTTAAAGGCCATTCTACCATTCTCTCAAGCCAGCTGCCTCTGGATGATGGGGAACATGGCAAAACCAGAAAATTTCATGAGCATGTGCCCCTTCCCACATTTCATTTGCTATGAAATGGGTTCCTTGATCAGAAGCAATGTTGTGTGGAATACCATGATGGTGGATAAGGCATTCCATAAGTCCACAGATGGCAGCTTTTGTGGAAGCATTGAGTGTAGGGAAGGCAAAACCATATCCAGTATATGTGTCGATTCCAGTTAGAACAAATCGCAGCCTTCCATGATGGAAGTGGTCCAATGTAATAAATCTGCCACCAGGTAGCAGGCTCATTACCTCAGGGAATGGTGGCATATTAGGGACTGAGTGTGGATCTCTGCTGCTGGCAGTTTGGGCACTCAGTGGTAGCCATAGCCAGGTCAGCCTTGGTGAGTGGAAGTCCATGTTGGTGAACCCATGTATAACCTCCATTCCTACCACCATGCCCACTTTGTTCGTGAGCCCATTGGGCAATGGCAGGAGGACCTGGGGAAAGAGGATAATTTGTATCCACAGATCAGGTCATCCTGTCCACTTGATTATTAAAATCTTCCTCTGCTGAAGTCACGCTCTGGTAAGCATTCACATGGGATACAAATAGCTTCATGGTTTTTGCCCACTCAGAAAGTTCTATCCACATGCTTCTTACCCAGACCTCTTTGTCACCAATTTTCTAGTCATGCTCCTTCCAAGTCCCTGACTGTCCATCCAAACCATTAGCAACAGCCCATGAGTCAGTATACAAATGCACTTCTGATCAGTTCTCCTTCAAGCAAAATGGAAGACAACCAGATGCACTGCTCACGGTTCCACCACTGGGAGGGTTTCCCCTCAACATTGTCCTTCAAGGACGTCCCAAAAAGTGGTTGTAGTACTGCACCTGTCCTCTTCAGGGTAGTACTTGCATTCTGTGCAGAACCATCTGTAAACCAGGCCTGAATTTTCTCTTTCTCAATCAACTGATTGTAAGGAACTCCCCAAGAGGCCATAGCTCTGATCTGGGAAAGAGAAGGCAACATGGCAGGAATGGAGGCCATGGGCATTTGAGCTACTTCCTCATGTGTGCTGGTTTGAAAGGAAGTATGCCCCCTAAGAAAAGTCATGTTTTAATATAAATCCCATTTCATAAAGGTAGAATAATCTCTACTCAATGCTGTGTGTTTGAAACTAATGAGATCATCTCCCTGGTTGATGTGATTTAGTTAAGAATGGTTGTTAAACTGGATTAGGGGATGACATGTCTCCACCCATTTGAGTGGGTCTTGATTAGTTTCTGAAGTCCTATATAAGAGGAAACATTTTGGAGAATGAGAGATTCAGAGAGAGCAGCACCACAAAGCAGAGAGTCCACCAGCCAGTGTCCTTTGGAGATGAAGATTCAGAGAGAGAGAGCAGAATGACATAGCCACGAGAAGCAGAGTCCACCAGCCAGCGACCTTTGGAGATGAAGAAGGAAAACACCTCCCGGGGAGCTTCATGAAACAGGAAACCAGGAGAGTAAGCTAGCAGATGATGCCGTCTTCGCCATGTGCCCTTCAAGCTGAGAGAGAAGCCCTGACTGTGTTCGCCATGTGCCTTCTCACTTGAGAGAGAAACCCTGAACTTCATCGGCCTTCTTGAACCAAGGTATCTTTCCCCAGATGCCTTTGATTGGACATTTCCATAGACTTGTTTTAATTGGGACATTTTCTTGGCCTTAGAACTATAAACTAGCAACTCATTAAATTCCCCTTTTTAAAAGCCATTCTGTTTCTGGTATATTGCATTCCGGCAGCTAGCAAACTAGAACATCATGTATCTTAACTGTGCCTTCAGGATCTGCTGAAGCCCTATCTCTAACATACCATTTCCATTTTATGATGGAATGCTGCTTTGCACGCACAACTTTATGGCTCGGTGGGTCAGACAACACCTAGCTCATGATAACTTGAGGTCTCATGGTAACTTGGTGGCCCATGGTTAAGCGTTCAGTCTCTACTAAGGCCCAGTAACAGGCTGAAACATGTTTCTCAAAAGGAGAGCAGTTATCTAAGTGGAGGATAAGTCTTTACTCTAAAATCCTAAGGGTCTGCACTGTGATTCCCCTATAGGGGCCTATCAGAGGCTCTAGACAGCCTCCCTATTTGCCACTGACACTTCCAACACCATTAGATCTGCTGGGACATATGGCCCAAGTGACAAGGCAGCTTGCACAGCATCCTAGACCTATCACAGAGCCTCCTCTTGCTCTGGTCCCCACTCAAAACTAGCAGCTTTTCTAGTCACTCAGTAAATGGGCCAGAGTAGCATACCCAAATGAGGAATATATTGTCTCCAAAATCCGAAGAAGCCAACCAAGTGTTGGAGGGGCCAGATGCAACAGCTTATCCTTCATCTTAGAAAGGATATCTCAACATGCCCCACACCACTGGATACCTAGAAATTTCACTGAAATGGAAGGCCCCTGTATTTTAGTTGGATTTTTCTCCCATTCCCTGACACACACAAATGCCTTACCAGTAAGTCTAGGGTAGTTGCTAGTTATTGCTCACTAGTTCTAATTAACATAAAATCATCAATATAATGGACCAGTATGATATCTTGAGGGAGAGAGAAATGATCTAGGTCCCTGTGGACAAGACTGTGACATAGGGCTGGAGAGTTGATATACTCCTGAGGCAGGACAGTGAAGCTATACTGCTGGCCTTGCAAGCTTAATGCAAACTGTTATCTGTGGTCTTTACTGACAGCTATTGAGACTAAAGCATTTTCCAGATCAGTAGCTGCATACCAGGTACCAGAGGATGTATTGGTTTGCTCAAGCAATGATACCACATCTGGAACAGCAGCTGCAATTGGAGTCACCACGTGGTTAAGTTTATGATAATTCACTGTCATCCTCCAAGACTCATCTGTTTTCTGCACAGGCCAAACAGGGGAGTTGAATGGAGATGTGGTGGGAATCACCACTCCTGCATCCTTCAAGTCCTTAAGAACGGCACTGATCTCTGCAATCCCTCCAGGAATCCAATATTGCTTCTGATTCACTATATTGCTAGGTAGGGGCAATTCTAGTGGCTTCCACTTCACCTTTCCTACCATAATAGCCCTCACTCCATTAGTCAGAGAACCAACGTGGGGTTTCTGCCAGTTGCTGAGTATGTTGATTCCAATTATGCATTCTGAAATTTCAATTACCCATTCTGAAATAGAATGGGTCCAAAGGCCCACTGGACCCACAGTGAGACAGACCTGAACTAAAACTCCATTGATCACCTGACCACTATACACCCCTACTCTGACTGGTGGACAAGGGTGACATTTTGGGTCTCCTGGAATTAGTGCACTTCTGAGCCAGAGTCTAATAGTCCCTGTAATATCTAATTATTTCCTTTTTCCCGGTGTACAGTTACTCTAGTAAAAGACAGTATATCTCCTTGAGGAAGGCTAGGAAGAAAACAGTGTAAATTTGGGGCAGTGTAGCAGGGTCCTTCCCCAAGGATACCCAGCCCTCCCCCTCATTCAAGGGGCTCTGGGTCTGTAAACTGTCTCAAGTCCAGGAATTGATTAAGGGTCCATGACTCTCAATTTTTGTAATTCGAGTTAGACTTCTGTTCACTTTACCTAGAATTCTTCTGCTTATACAGCTCAAACAAGAATTGACTAGACTGCCCATCTATTTTCACTTTGGGTACCTCATGATGTACCAGCCAACACCAGAGGTCTCTGAGAGTTAAAGTATTTTGACTGCTGCCTTGAACCTACTGTCCACCATGGTGGTCATGCCCACCTTGCCTGTGGTGATTAACTGTTGCCACATGATTTCTCCTATCTCAAGATTCGATCATCCCCACTCTGTTTAAGGATTCCAGCTCAGTGACAGCAGTTCCCACAATAATATCTGATCTACAGAGAAAGGCAACTACAGGGAGGATGGAGCTAGCCTCACAAATTTATTTCTCGAAGTTCTGATGAAAGACGTAATTTCTGAACATTCCGGGGGAGTGTGAGCAGGTCTTCCATCATAAATCCTCTCTAACATTCCAGTCTCTCTAAGCCTCTGGATCGCCTCATCTACATTATACCAGGGCAGTTCTGGCATTTCAACCTCAGGTAATGTCGACCACCTTTTGATCCATGTTTCAGCCAACCATCCAAACAAACTGTTAATGCCCTTTCTAACCCCTTGAGCTACAACATTGAATGCAGAATCTCTGCTTAGCTGGTCCATATCAATAAATTCAGCCTGATCCAACTTTATATTCTATCATTATCCCATACGTTTAATATCCATTCCCACACATATTCCCCTGATTCCTGTCCATATAGATTAGAAAACGCATGCAGTTCTTTTGGAGTATAGTGGACTTTCTCATGAATCACACTTTGTATCTCACCTGTCAGGGCCTGTTGGTACTCTAGTCTAGTTATAAGTCTTGAAGAAAACAGGGGTGGTAGGGGTGGGTTCTGAAAAGAAATAGAAGTGTCTTTCAAGAAATTACCTCAGGGCATTCCATGGCAGTTTCATCTGGTGAAACAGGATTAGTCATTCCAAAAAAGAGGAGTAAGAGCTGTTTCTCCAGGGGAAGTGGTTACAGGCTTAGCAGACACTGAACGGTTAATATCTTTAAGTGGAGCTTGGATGGCAGAGTCCTCTGGGCAGAGTGAAGGCTGGGAATCTCTTTCCTCAGGGCAGGCTAGATTGGGTGGCTGTTTCCCGAGATTCTGGAGGTGGGGCAACTGTTTCCTTAGGGCAGTCCATTACAGGTCTATCTAGCAAAGACTAAGCAGAATCTGGGGCTTCCATCTCCCCATTCCCATCATTATCAAGCTACATGTCCCCATCCCAAGTTTCAGGATCCCTTTCTTTTCCAATCAAAGCCCTTACTTTAACAGCAGACACCCTGCAAGGTTGATTTTAGTTTGTAAATCTGCTACTTGCACAATGAGGCTCTCTGTCTAGTTTTCAGAGATCTCAAATCTATGACCACAGGAAATAAGATTTTCTTTCAGCGAACATATGGAAACTTTTACATCTTTCATATAGAACTTCAGTTGCTAATTTGAAGACTTCAGCTCGTCCCTTTTCCACATAACTGTATCCAGTGTTTCTAACAACAATCAGCCAACATCATTATACCTGTTAATTCCACAAAACTCCCTTAAGGTGTTAAAAGCACTCTCACACAGAGCCCTACCTCATATAAGTATACAATCAGCGCAATTAAAAGGTGATATTTTGTGTATCTCTTTTGCCAACTCATGGACTGTCAGTATCATCTTATGATTATTGGAAACAGAGTCATTAGTGTCTTTGAGTCTAATCAGAGTGGACAACCAATTGTAAAAACCCATTCTAAGATTCTGTTTCTCAAAAACCACTCCCAGTCCCAAGCTCTAAAGTCAGAGTTCTCTACAGAAACAGAATCAATAGGAGATATCTTTAAAGATGAGATTTATAAAGGTGTCTCATGCAACCGTGGGAATGGAAGAGTCCAAAATCCTTAGGGTATGGTGATGAATATACAACTCTGTGATATATTGTGAGCCATTGATTGTATACTATGTATGGATTGTATGTGTGTAAAGATTTCTCAATACAATATCTTTAAAAAAATCTGTAGGGCAGGCAGTGAACCTGGCAGTCCCAATGAATAGTCTCAATGAACTCCACAGGAGAGGCTGACTGGTTGAAAAAGGCATGAAAAAAGCCTCTCTTCTTCCTTAAAGGTTCTCAACTGATTGGATTATCTCATTGGTAGGAGACACCCCTTAGTTGAGCTCAGATGTAATCAGCCACACCTGCAATCAACTGACTAATGATTTAATAAGCCCGTCTTCCAATTTATCAGTGAGCCACAAAATATCCTTGCAGGAACAGTCAGGCCTGTGCTTGCCTGACCAGACAAATGGGCATCATCAACTGGTCAACTTGATGCCAGAACCTAACCACCATGGTGGGGTAAAGCTAATGGCTTTACTTACGTAAATTGTTTACTTGCATAGATTGGGAGCAGTATACCATACCTTGTAGCTGTGACTTAAAAAGGGATAGAAAGGGAATCAGTGGTTAAGCTGAAAGAAAATCTTCATCATTTATCTAAAAACATAGGCACACCTTCTAGAGGGCTGACTGATAAGGTAAGGCAGAGTTATCAACAACCATGCTTCTGCCTGTGAGCATTAGCACTTAGTAGCATCTACTGTGTACTAGTGGCCGCTAGACCCTGATGGCTATTGAGCGGTCAAAATACAGGGAGTCCAAACTGAGATGTGGGTGCTCCTTACCAAAAAAGAATGTGAAACATCTCACTGATAAGTCATCATACTGATTACATATTGAAGTGATCATATTTTTCATTACGTTGGGCTAAATAATTAATTTTATTTGTTTCTTTTTAAGTTTTGTAATGTGGGTGCTAGAAAAGTTTAATTTCCTATGAGGCTCAAACTATACTGCTATTAGACAGTGCTGGCCTACATCTTACGTGTCTTTAATCCTCATGGGGACCATGAGAGATGGGTGCTGTAGATTAGCCCCCATTTTACCAGATGGAGAAATGAATAACTTCCAGCAGGTAAGCAACTTATAAGTGAACATCTGACATTTGAACCCAGGTAGTTCTGATTGGGTCCTGGTGTGTTTAATCACTACTGGCTCAAATTCTTATCATAAACTAAATTGGCTTAAAGTTTCACCCTAAACACAAAATCTCCACTGGCAAAATTAGGAAATAGAATGCTGTTGATATGACACCATGTTAAAAAAAATAGTCTTTCTTATATATCAAGCACAGTAAAATTAAACTTCCCTAGTAACATAGTAAAGGATTATGGGAGCTAATTCTTTATGAGAAGGGTGGCTCCTAAGGGTGGGGAGAGGCCCTGAGGTACATTGGCAATGGAAACTTAAGGGCAAGAAAAACGTTCAGCCCCTCTTGTGGTCCACTCAGCATCTATCAAAGTTAGCTAGACTTATCTGTCAGCAGGTTTATTTGATTTTCATCATTTTTTAATTTCCCTTTTTAAAATAAGTAATACATTCAGACGGCTCAACCATCAGAAAGCATAAAAATGTAGACAGTGAAAAAAATCTCACCATCACACCTATTCTCATGCCCCAAAAGGTAGCCACTGTTTCTTGCATATACAAATAAATACAGTTATATTTTTACATTCCCTATTAGTAAAAACACATTTACTGCAACTTGCTCTTTTTACTTTATATAGCAAGAAGCCATGTATATGACAATATATACAGAGCTTCTCACTATTTTTTTCAACCCTCATATCATTCTATTCTAGAGATATACATTATTTATTTAATCAATTCTTTATTGTGGGAGTTAGATTCAGGTGTCAACTTGGCCAGGTGAAGGTGCCTCGTTCTATTGCTGTGGACATGAGCCAATGGCATGTGAACTTCATTTGTTGTTGATTACATCTGCAGTCGCTAGGAGGCATGCCTGCTGCAGTGAATGATGTTTTATTTAATTGACTGGTGCTTAAATGAGAGAGCTCAACGTAGCACAGCCCAAGCAGCTCAGCATACCTCATCTCAGCACTCGCACCTCAGTCCAGGCCTTTGGAGATGCAGAAAGGAATCACCCCAGGGAAAGTTGTTGGAACCCAGAAGCCTGGAGAGAAGGCCAGCAGAGATGGTCCTGTGCCTTCCCACATAAGAAAGAACCTCAGTTGAAAGTTAGCTGCCTTTCCTCTGAAGGACTATACATTAACTAAATAAATCCCCTTTTATGAAAAACCAATCCATCTCTGGTGTGTTGCATTCTGGCAGCTAGCAAACTAGAACATTTATTAATGGCCATTTAGACTTCTAATCTCTTGCAGTTAGACATTGATCCATTTGGAATTTATTCAATATATGGGATGAGGTATGGATCTGTTTAGTTTCCTCATTAGTAAAGCAAATGGCATGCAATGGGTTGGCTTGAACAGTGGGAACTTATTGTCTTACAGTCCTGAGACTAGGAGAACTCCAAATCAAGGTGGCATCAAAGCAATGCTTTCTTCCCAAAGACTGGCATTCTGGGGCTGGCTGCCAGTCATCCTTGGCCCTTGGGTCCTCTGTCATGTGGTGTCTTAGTTAGGGTTCTCTGGAGAAACAGAATCAACAGGAAATATTCGTAAATATAAAATTTATAAAAGTGTCTCACGTAACCATGGGAACAGAGTCCAAAATCCAAAAAGCAGGCTGTGAAGCTGACGACTTCAGTGGAGGGCCTGGATGAACTCCACATGAGAGGCTCACTGGCCGAAGTAGGAAGAGAGACTGTCTGAATCCTCCTTAAAAGGCTTCCAGTGATTAGATTAAGCATCACTCATTGCAGAAGACACTCCCCTTGGCTAATTGCAAATGGAATCAGCTGTGGATGCACTTGAGGTGCTCAGGATTGAATTCTATGAAATATCCTCATAGCAACAGACAGGCCAGCACTTGCCCAACCAGACAAACAGGTACCGCCACCTGGCCAAGTGGACACATGAACCTGACCATGACTCATGGCAATACACATGGCAGCCTCTCCTGGCCTCTCCTTTCACTTCTGGGGTCTGTTGACTTTCAGCTTCTGGCTATTCCCTCTGTGGCTTTATCTGCTTGAATTTCATTCTGCTTATAAAGGAACTTCATAGGATTAAGGCCCATCTCGACTGAGTTGGGCCACACTTAAGTAAAGTAACCTCAATAAAATGTCCTAATTACAGTGGGTTCACACCCACACGAATGGATTAAGTTTAGGAACATGTTTTTTCTGGGGTACAGAGCTCCAAACCACCACAGGATCCAAATTATTTTTTTTTACCACCCCCCCCTCCCAGATGACTGCCCATTTGGATTTTTATTGGCCATATGTGGAATAGTTCACTTTTGGACTCTGGTCCAATGATCTATCTATTCATGCTCCAGTTGATGGCTTGTTTTAAATCTGGAAACACAAAATCTTGTAGAGGATAGTGTTTCACACTTCATTTGGATCATTAAAAATCTTAGAGCTAATATTTCAGCCCATGTAAAGCAACAGTACAGTACCATGCGGTATGCATTTTCTGTGAGCTAAATTTTATTTTCCCTTTGCCCTGTTTATTTCCACAATTTCTTTTTGTTGTTTGTTTTTTGTTTTGTTTTGTTTTGGTAGAACAAGCCAGGATATAAATATACTGTGTTTAAAACTCTCTGTTCACAAGTAACAGGAACCAACTTGAACTACCTTAACCAAAAGAGGAGAATTTGTCACAAGAAGGTAGGAGCTTCTCACAAAAGCCAGAAGAAGGAATACAGTCGCATCTTAGCAAAGGGCTTGAATCAGGAGACGAAGAGCTTCCAAGAACCCAAAAGGTGCTCTCTGTGTTCTTCCTCTGTGTTTTTCTATATATCTGCTTCATCTGTGCATCTCTATTTAGACTGGTTCTCTCTCTTTTTCCACTACATAAGAGACTATACCCACTCCCGTGTTGAGCTAAGAAGGCAGCCAGTGGGGTCAGAGCTCAAGTAAGGAGTGAGGTCTAGTGGGGTGGCTGTCCTAAAAGGTCAGGTCACTGATCACATATAGCGGAACTGCACTAAGAAGAAAACATATTGCAAAAAATGGGAGCCAGATTTCTCACTGTTGGGGAAGGGAATTACAAATACGGAAAGGGAAAACCAAGAAGGAAGTTTACCTAAGCTTGGATTGGAAATGGAAGTAGTGATATGAATTTATGGTTTCAATAGTTGTGGATATAAAAATAAATACACACATACATACATACATAAATTTATATACGTAGATACCTATAGTATAGATACCTATACTTATTCATGCTTAGAAAGCATAACATCCCTTACTAAAAATGTAAGAGGGTGTTAGGAGGGAAAAAGAGAGAGGCAGGATTGGATGAAAGAGGAGGGTTTGCTTCATGTCATTTCAGTGCTAAAAAATTTCAATTGAACAGAAGGCATTGTCCTCGAAATGTCTTCTGGATACTCCATCACTGGAGAGTCCTCCTGTTCCTTCACCTCATTTGTCTTCCTTCCTCTCTCCTCTTCACTAGAGTTTTGTTTCTTTGCTTTTCCATTTCTTGTGGTATGAGATTTAAGTTCCTAGCGGCCACTCTCTCAATTTGCTCTTTTACTATAACAACAAGTAGCACCCAGAACCAGTCCAAATAGATCAATGACAACTCCATAACAGTACACATGCTTCCAAAACCCAGCCAACTGGTGACAGCCCCTACCTTCTGCAGGTGAGCTGACTCACAAGTCTCAGCACAGTGACTCTGCTTCCTCAGCTAAAATGCTATCAATCCAACTTCTGAACCAGTCCCTGAACTCAACACTTTCCAAATGCCTCTTCAGAAAAATTGTGCTTTACAAGGAAAGCTCTTCTTGAAGGAAATAATACATTTAGCTTTTTAAATTCAGTCACTGAGTGGTGGCCTCTTTCACAGACAGGTCCCAGCTCTTGGGAACACCCATGCCTAGCAGATTCACACCACTTGCTCAGCTTTATCAGGGTATTTCCACCAAGAGAATTCCTTTCCTAAGAGGGATTCCAAGTATCACCTGTGAAAATATTTTTTCTTACTTCACTATAAAAACATGCATTTGTTCAATAAATATTCCCTGAGCACTTCCTTTGTGTGAGACACTGTCTTAGGTTTTAGAGTTATAGAGTTGAATAAGATGGATATGGTCCCTTTTCTCATGGAATTTTTGGCCCATCCCAGAGAATGGCAATATCAATAAAGTTTGATGGTTGTTATGATAGTGGATGCATGGGGGTGGATAGGGGTCACACAATAAGAGGAGCCTAACTTAGTGCATGGGATCAAAGAAGGCCTGCCTCCCTTAAGTAAACCAAGGACCTATAAACCAAGACCTGAAGTACTAGTAGCCAGGTAAAGGGTAAGGAGAGATCGTGGTTCTAGGTAGGAGGAACAAGATGCCCAGAAGCAAGGAGTTGTGGCTCATTCAAGGAACTAGAAGCCCAGTATTGACCCAACTATGGTACAAGAGATGAAGAAAGAGGAGGATGGCAGCCAGATCACAAAGGAACTTGTATATCACATTAAGGATTTACTGTTCCATCCAAAATACATTAAAAGCCATTGAAAAATGGAAAGAGTGATGTGATCAGATTTGTATTTTTAAAAGTAAACTCTAGCCAGGGTAGAAAATGGAGAAGAGCAAATTGAAAGGGTAGATTTGTAGTTGTGTAAAGAATAGGCATTATAGGAGAGAGCTATAGCTGAATTTGAGACATTTGGGAGGTCAAAAAGTTCATGTTTTGCTCTCCTTTTTGGGTATTGAATCATGTCCCCTACAAAAAGCATGTATTGGTCTCAACCCCGATCCTGTGGGTGTGAACCCATTTGTAACTAGGACCTTTGAAGATGATATTGGTTGAGGGGTGCCCAAACTGAATGTGGGGGAGCCTCAATCCGATATGAGTGAAGTCTTTAAAAACAAAGGAAATTGGACACAGAAAGAGAAGCCAAGGGGAACAGCTTGAAGCTGGACGTCACCCAGAAGAAAAAATGAGAAAAAGTCATGATGTATATTGCCATGTGTCAGGTTGACAGTCAGAAGACACCAAGCCCAGGAGGAAGACAGCCTTCCTTCCAGCCTTAGAAACTGTGAGCCAATATTTTCCTGTTGTTAAGCCAATACTTTGTATGGTGTTTGTTCTAGCAGGTAAGAAACCGAAACATTCCTTTTTTATCATTTTGGTTTCAGGGCCACCAAGGCTGTTTTCTAGAAATTAAAAGGTGCCATTAGGATAGAATGCTGCCAGGCCTCAGACCGAAGGATCTACTTAACTTATGATGAAGATTAGAAGTGTTTTGGTCATGGCTAAGGGTCACTTGTCATTTTGCTTTGTTGTTAACAAAATAATTTAAAACAGCTAAACATAAACCCTAATTTATTTAAATAGTATTTTCAGTTAGAATATAATACAGAAAAAAATACAGCAGCCACATATATTTCAATACTTTTTCACTGTCTCAATCACTATTACATCATGCCTCTCCTTACACTTGAGTAAAATTAACTCAATATTTTTTTGCATTTCCTTTTTGGGATGACTCAGGCATCTGTGCCCTGTATCATCACATCAGTACCCATTCCCCGAGGCTTGTTTCATTTGGAATTGAAGAGCCCTGACCTTCAGACCAAGGAGCATTTTACCAGTGAAAGTTACCTTACACTACTTTCTGCTTTTCCCAGTATCCTGAAGAGCTGTTCTGTTGAGTTTCAGTATCTTTTCACCCCCACAGGGGAAAATAAAACAACTGAAAGATTATGTCTATGTGGTAATCATATCAGTGTCACACTATTCGTTTGTGTTTTCTTCCCAATTAGAGCATAATCATTTTCCCATATCTCAGCATCAGCTCCATTTCATTTGAAATGGAAATAATAATAATAATAATGTAAAAAATAGTGCAATCTTAATTTATGTTGAATTTTTACTCAGTAAACAATGTTCACACAACATTAATACTTCCTATAAACCAGTTCCTCAAAGAGCTTGAAATTACAAAATCAAGTGTGCCAAGATTTATTTTTTTAGTGCAGTGAAACAGAACCATAGATTTTAAAATTGATTTTAAGTGACTTATCCCTCATTCCTTCACTATCTATTATCATTCATGAACCCTCTTTTCCTAGACACATACGAAATTTATGATCGCTTCTTTCCCTTAATTTTCATACACCAGACTTTCATCTGTGTAATTCTCTAGCATCTTTCCTGCATGACTTAAGCCAAGCAAATCAGAATAAGGCAACTGCCAGAGTAGCTAACCTCTAGACATCCTGTATCTGGGAAGACTTTGACATCCTCTACAATGCTTCTGCCATCCCTGGGGTCTCAGGATATATGTAACTGACCCCTGAATGCCATCCCAAACTGAACACTGTTAGAAGCCAGAGCTGGACTCGTGTGTACTGGGCAGGCAAGCAGCTGCTAAAATGCCGGCAGGGAGATATTTTTGTTTAGCAGTTTTTCAAATACCCCCTAGCTACCTCTTTTGCTCAGTTACTGTCAGTTATGATCTTTCCTCTTACCTAAGAATTCAGAGAAAAAAGAGAAGATAATAGCATGACATCCCTGAAATCTTAACCTCAATCATCTCTTTTTCATATCTAGAATCACCTTTTTCCATTTCATATACCTCATTGTTTTTACACTAACATTTTCTAATACACAAATCTGATTGAATTGTTCCCCTGCTCAAAATTTTCAATTACTCTCTGTGTTGGTTTGAAAAGGTTTATGTACTCTAGAAAAAGCTGTGTTTTAATTTTAATTCCACTTTGTGGGAGCAACGGTTTCTTCTAATCCTTATTCAGCATATAGGTCAGAAACTTGATTAAGTTATCTCCAAGGAGATGTGACTCAATCAATTGTAGGTATTAAACTTGATTGGATAGAGACATCTCCATCTGTTCTATGTGGGTCTTGATTAGTTTACTGGAATCTATAAAAGAGGAAACATTTTGGATAAAGTTGGAGGTTCAGAGAGAACAGAGAAGAGTGACAGAGCCCCAAGAAAGCCACAACAGAATGCCTCAGAACCATGAAGCAGAGGGTCCAGTGATTTTCGGAGATGGAGAAGGAAAACGCCTCCTGGGGAGCTGGGGAGGAAGCTAGCAGATGATGCCATGTTCGCCATGTGTCCTTCCGCTTGAGAGAGAAACCCTGAACTTCATTGGCCTTCTTGAACCAAGTTATCTTTCCCTGGATGCCTTAGATTGGACATTTCTATAGACTTGCTTTAATTGGGACATTTTCTTAGTCTTAGAACTGTAAACTAGAAACTTATTAAACTCCTCTTTTTGAAAGCCATTCCATTTCTGGTATACTGCATTCCAGCAACTAGCAAACTAGAACACTTTCCATCCAAATTTCTTAGTGTGGCATTCAAGGTCCTCTATGAACCGGTTTCAATCCAAGTTTCCAGCCTCATGTCCTGCTTCCACAACCTCCTTCCTCTCTATGTTCGGGCAACACTGATCTCCTCATACTGCAATGAAAACACTTTGCTTTCTGGAGATAGGATATTTGGGTCCCCGTGTTTTAACTTGGCTTGTCAATGTTGTTGTTTACCAGTGATTGCTGGAAAGCAGAGCTACTTGTCCTTCAAAATTTCACTCGAATGTTACCTCATCATGCCGTCTTCCTTGACCCCTCTCCTCCACAGGGAGTGAACTCTCTCTCCCTGGTTTTCTCTCAGCAATGTCATCCTTGATTGTAGCAGGAGCATATTGTGTTTACTCTTCTCCCTGCCTCCCCAACTCTCACTCCCACCTCTGTTTCCCCATAAGGACACAAGATGATGGTGTTTGTACCTTACTCACCTCTGTATCTCCATCTCCAAAGTTGAGCACAAAAAAGAGAGAGAAAGAGAGAAAAAAAAGAAATCAGAACCTAAATCTTTGCATGATACCATATAACACAAACATGTATTCACTCATCATGCCACTGATGTGAAGATACCCTTCTGTTTAAATTTTGTCTAAAAATACCTCCCTTCATGTAGCTTCACAGCACACGATCTGCCCCAGAAGGCAGTGGCCCAGGTTTCAGTGAAGTGCACATGCACGTTCTTTTCTCTACTCAAGCCCTGTACCCCATGATCCTCCCTCCAACACTGCCTCTCTATGGGGTACCAGTCACAGACCCTCAAAGCTGGAGGGATCGGTATTCATCGTTCTTCTGGCCATTTGACCCTAGCCTGACTAATAGGACTCCTTCCCTAGGATTTTTCTCCCCAGAGTTAGCGAAGTGCAACCCCATTGCATCACTGGGCAAAGGCTGGGTGTGCTCCCAGAAGCTGCTGGCAGCATGTTCCCCCCGGGGTGGAGGAAGTTCATTCAGGGAGAAGCAAATGAAACCAACAGACAGAAAAGCTGAGATGAGAGCTGGGCACAGAAGGGGAAGGAGTAAGTGAGGGAGGGAAAGACTAACTGTACCTTCAATTCCTGATTCAAGGTATCCTTCCAGTCAACTTCATCCCTTTCTACCCCATTATTTTTTTTAAAACTAATTTGAATAGCTGTCATTGCAGAGAAAAAAGACTATGAATAATGGTAGGCTTGAACTGTCATTGACTGTTGACAAATATTCCCTAAACAGTGCTCACGAGACAGCATAAATTGTGGGACACTAGGCCACATAAGTCCCCAACCCAGAGGTGCCAGTCTCTCCAAGAGTAACAACCAGTCCCATTCCCCACCCCATGTGTCAACACTCTTTCTGTTTGTCTGTCTATTTTATTTTGGGCTTTTTTTTTTTTTGCATGGGCGGGCAGGCACTGGGGATTGAACCCGGGTCTCCAGCATGGCAGGCAAGAACTCTGCCTCCTGAGCCACTGTCACTCCGCCTGACACTCCTTTTCAACATGAAAAAAAGTTAGAATGGCATAACCCAAATATTCCTAAAGATTGGGAGAAGAATCAAAGGAAAAAGAGAAGTTAGAAATTAGGATTTGAAAAATGAATATGACTGCTGAATCATTATATTGATATTTCTTTTTAGTCTCCATTGTCTTGGAACAGCTAAAAGGAAAAAACTGGAATTGTGGAACTGTAATCCATACTAAACTTTGAAACCTGTTCTACAATTATTTATTATAACTTTGAAATTTATTGTGTGTGTATATATATATATATATATATATATGTTCTAATTTACAAAAAACCCCACAGAAACCATTTGCTCAGGTTAAGGGTCAGACCACTGGCCTTGGCTAATATAAACTTTATCCATCTCTCTGTCCTTATGTCCTCCATCTATTTTCTCCAATTCGACCTTCCAGTTGTGTGCAACCCTTGAAACATTATACCCTCTGTTTTGGTTTGCTAAAGCTGCTGAAATGCAATATTCCAGAAAAATAATAGCTTTTTTAAAAAACTTTTTTTTATTGTATAATATAACATATATACAAAGCAAAGAAAGAAAAAAGCAATAGTTTTCAAAGCACTCTTCAACAAGGAGTTACAGGACAGATTTCAGAGTTTACCATGGAATGTCTAACAATGAAGGAATGGTTTTGTAAGCCCTGGTTCATTTTACAAGATGCAACGCAATTCAACCATTTAAATGATGAGAGTTTATAATAAACAAAAATGCTTATGTAGTGGCATTAATGAAAAAAGTAATGAATGTTTTTATTTACAGTAAGATCATGATAATATCTTAAAATCCCTATATTCTGTACTATAAGCCTCTGATTTTACCTTTAGCATGGTGATAAAAATGGAATCACACAGTATCTATCCTTTGTGTCAGGTTTATTTCACTCAGCATTATGTTCTCAAGGCTTTGTCATGTGCTTCAGGGCATCGTTATATCTTACTGCTGCATAATATTCCTTCATATGTATATACCACATTTTGTTAATCCACTCATCTGTTGATGGGTTGGATTGTTTCCATCTCTTGACGATTGTGAATAAAGCTGCCATGAACATTGGTGTGCAAATGCCTGTTTGTGTCACTGCTTCCACCTCTTCTGGGTATATACCAAGTAGTGCTAATGCTGGGTCATAGGGCAACTTGATATTTAGTTTCCTAAGGAACAGCCAAACCATCTTCCATAGCAGAAGTAATGGCTTTTAAAAGGGGGAGTTTATTAAGTTGCAAGTCTACAGTTCTAAGGCCATGAAAATATCTAAATTAAGGCACTAACAATAGGTTACCTTCACTCAAGAAATGCCAATACTGTCCAGAAGAGCTCTGTCAGCTGGGAAGGCACATGGCAATATCTGCTAGCTTTCGTCTACCGGCTTCTCATTTCATATGAATTCCCTGAGGGTGTTTTCCTTCTGCATGTCCAAAGGTCTCTGTCTGTGTGGACTCTGTCAGCACTGAGGCTTTTCCAAAAATGGTTCCCCCTTAAAGGGCTCCAGTAAGCAACCTCACCTTGAATGGGTGGAGACATATCTCTGTGGAAGCCACTTAATCAAAAGATGCCACATCTCCATGGAAACAATAAAAAAGATCCCACCCAGCAACACTGAATTAAAGAACATGGCTTTTCTAGGGTGCATAACAGTTTCAAACTGGCATACCCTCTCACTCGATGACTTTGACAATACTGCTTCCTCCAGCCTGCCCTCATCCCAGCCTTCCTTCTGTGCCTGGCTGATCACCATTTGTCCTTCAGAGTGCAGCTCAGATGTCACCTCCAGAGAGCTGTCCCAGCCACTAACTAGGGTAATGCTACAGAAGTACTTGGTAGTTACCACTATCTCAGTATTTGTCAATTATGTAAAAATGGATAGTTTCCTTGGGTCTCCCAACTAAGCTATCAACTCCTTAGGAACAAGAAATATGTTCTATTCCTCTTGGGGGTTGCGTCCATGACAGCCTCCTGGTTTCAGCTGCAGTCTTCCTATCTCTTGAAGTGTGTACACTTCGCAGAGCTTGACCATGTGCTCCTCGAAACTGAGATTTTAGGTTGAAATGTGAGTTTTGTCTTTGCCTCAGAGGTTCGGTAACTGGGTGGTAGAGATGTTTCTTCAGTTTCCTACCGCTGATCTCTTAACATCAATTCAATCCACCCTCAAGAACGGACAGGCTTACTCCAAATGACCTTTACTTGAGGCTGCCCCTTAAAACCCACTGACCCACTTTTGACTCTGCCAAGACATTGCCTGTGCAATGGTTTCACAGCCATCTGACACCCATAGGAGTTTTTGCTTTAGAAATGGCCTTTTGTTTGCTCATTGTTTTTCAATTGTGCCCAAAGCAATTTCTCAGGAAACATTACTGACTGATGGAATGTCACAGAAGCTGTATTGGCACTGCCAGAGCAGCTGCAGGTCAAGGGCTTGCTGAAGATAAACTGCTTTCTTGGTTGATTGTTCATTACAACTTGTCTATATCGGTCAAGGCATTTTGAGTGGCAATTAATAAAAACCAAATCTAGTCACTTAGTTGGAAGAATAGAACCCAAGGGAGTGTTGGCCAATCTAGAGGAAGGACAGGAAACAGAATAGTTCTGAGAAAATTGGCAGTAGCAGTTCATGCACCATTTCTCTAGCATTCTGCCATTTTTGTGATTCAATACCCATAAGTTCCAGTTCAAAATTCCAAATGCCTGGGAGAAGGAATCTGATTGGCCCAGCTTAGGTTATGTGTCTACTCTTGGACGCAGTCAAACATATTTGGTTTTTGAGACTCTTGCACTGTGTGTGGGTATATTAGGTTCCTATGGCTGCTATAACAAATTGCCACAAGTGTAGTAGTTTAATGTAACACAAATTTGTTCTCTTTACAGTTCTGGAGAAGAGAAATCAGAAGTCAGTTTCAATGCGTTAAAGTTAAAACGTCAGCTGGGCTGATTCCTTCTGGAGCCTCCAGGGGAGATATCCATTGCCTTGCCTTGTTCTACTTCTGGTGGCCTCCCTTGTGGCCCCTTAAAGGCCTCATTCTACCCTCTGCTTCCATCATCACATGGCCTTCGTCAAATCTCCCTCTGCCCAATGTACAACGACATCATGTACATTGCCATGTGATGGCCCACTTCTTTTTAAGTGACTGTAACAATTTGCATTTCCTCTGTGAATAATCTGTGTCTTTTGCCAATTTATCTTTCAGGATTTGGATGATTTTTAATTCTTATTGATTTGATGGGCCCCTTTCATTTTAAGGATAATAACTAATGGCTCTTTGGTAAATGGTTAACAATCACCTCTGCTTCCCTCTGATAAGGACATGTGATTATCTTAAGGCCTCCTCTGGATAATCTAGGATCATCTCCCCATCTCAGGATCCTTATTTAATCACATTTGCAGGTTCCCTTTTGTCCCATAAGACAATGTTCACAGGATCCAGGGATTAAGACCAAGATACTTTTGGGGTCCATTATTCAGCCTACTCTAGCAGGATCAGAAGTTTTTAGAGAAAGAAGGATGGTTAGATAAACCAAAAGATACCTACCACTGTGTTATCAATTGATGATAATGATAATTTAACTAATTTTTTGAGTGATTACTTCACCCCAAGCATTCTACTAAATACCTTACATACATTATTCCATTTAATACTTATTGTAGTCCTGGGAGTAGATTTTATTGTCATCTAAATTTCACAAATTAAAAAAATGGAGATGCATTAGAAAAGTGACTTGCCTATCCTCAGGCAACCAGTTGGTGGTGGAATTAGGATTTAAATTCAAATCTGATGGATTTCAAAGTTTGAATCTCTAGGTTTTAATCTCCCCCCCAAAACAACCTGTATCATTTTGGATCCGCTGACACATAGAGAACTCATGGCCCCTGAATGTGTGTGTGTGTGTGTGTGTGTTGGGGAGGGGGTGTTGTTGCAGATTGTGAAATGGGCAAAGTTTGTCTTCAACACTCTTCAGAGCAGTTTTTTCCTCTCTGACCACCTTTCCTCAATCCTTCATGCTGCTCCCTGGATAAACTAACTCCTTCTTCCAGGTTTTCCTTCTCCAAACAAAGTCACTTTTCCAGACCCAAACCTTGTTATATATGAGAGTATTAAAAATTACATCAGAGATATTCTCACAAGCAGTGTGGACAACCAAAGCTATAGGCCGAGCCCCCAGTCTTGGGGTTTGTTCATATGAAACTTAACCCCACAAAGGATAGGTCAGGTCTACTTAAAATTTAGGCCTAAGAGTCACCCCCAGGAGGGCCTCTTTTGTTGCTCAGATGTGGCCTCTCTCTCCAGCCAACATGATGAGCAGTCTCACCACCCTCCCCCTCTCTGCGTGGG
>PVIY010038646.1:0-23736 GCA_004026745.1 Myrmecophaga tridactyla | reverse complement strand
TGGTATGTATGAGTTTTTTTCTTTTTATTTCTTTTTCTGAATTGATGCAAATGTTCTAAAACATGATCATGGTGATGAATATACATCTTTGTGATGATATTGTAAGTTATTGATTATACACCAAGAATGGAATGATCATGTGGTAAGAATGTTCGTGTTTGTTTAAAAAAATTAAAAATTAAAAAAGATTCTCTCTCAGATCATAATGGAATGAAGTTAGAAATCGATAACAGACAGAGGGCCAGATTTAAAAAACTAAAAAAAAAAAAAATTCTATTGCCCAAATTGGGATGTTGCAAAATCTTAAGTTCTAGACAAAGTGGGCTTGACCTTTGACCTTGAAGGGTAGGAGTTTTGGTCCTTAACACAGACCAGTCATTCCAGATACTAGTAACAATAATAATAGCTAAACTTGGCTGAACACTATGTGCCAAGAACTCTCCTAATAGCATATATATATATGCTATATACATTAGATATATATTTACTCCTCCTTGAAACTTTCCCAGTTCATAGAGGAGAAAACTGAAGCTCGGAGAGGCCACATAGCTAGATATCGGTAGAGTTGGGAATCCAACCCCAAATCGTTAACCTAGGCTGGTTCCACTACTGCTTAAGCGTCATGGAGTAACTGGAACTCTTCCCTGGACACAGAGAAAGGGAGGTTGGTAGTGGAAATCAAAGCCTGGAGTTTGGCAGAATTTGGTCAGTTGCTTTGTAATTGTCAGGCAAATATTATCAAGATGGAAAGATGAAAGTTTCCATTTGTTTTCTCCAGATTCTACTAGATAAATGGATGAATGGATGGATGATGTATGGATAGGAAGAAGGACTCATTTCAGGTTCTGGGGCAGCCTATTTAATGCCTCAAGAATGTACCATATTATAACAACACCCTTACCCCCTAAAAAAATTTTTTAAAAGAGAATATAGCCCAGGGAAATAGGGAAAATGAATGCTTGCCCCCTAATTGCAACAAATTCTTAGTGGCCTGCACTTGGAATTGCAAACTTATCCTTAAAGTTGTAGAATCTTGACTCAAAACCTGCATGTATCATTCATTATATATATATTATAAACAGGAAAATGTTTATAATATGCTAGATGTTGGGGGAACAGCAATGAATGGGACAGATGTGTTTCCTCTCTGCATATATATTTCTGCAATTAAATAAGATAGTAACTGAGAAAATGCTTAGCATAATACCTGGAAGCTAGTACATCAGCTGAATGAATGAGTGAAATAAAATTAGCAATTTCTGTGAAGGTAGTTTCTAAGATCACTTAGTTCAATGTTTTCCAATCTTTTGTCATGTGCATACCATCATCAAGATTTTTGCCATATTAACAAACCACCTTACTATTATTTATTTAACATTTTACTTTAAAGTCTAACCACTTGGTTTTGGCTTAAAAATTCTGTTTGGAATGAAAACATTCTATTATCACAAATGGAAAATTATCATTTGCCATAACTAGAAAGTGATGTGTAATGGGAAAAAAAAAGCAGCAATGTTGTTCAATGCTAGTCAGATATTTCTGCTTGGGGAAGGTTCTTAGCTTGAGACCTCCTTTCTAGAGTTGACCAAAGGCAGCTTAGCAGTATTAGTGTTAGAGAACAGTTAAAAACATGCTAGCCCTCAACTGAGATTTTCTCTCATACAAGATATATAATGACAAAATTCCACTTAGAATTCACGAATTCTTTAAATATGCATTTATTAAGCTCAACATTGATTATATAGCTGTGAAAAACAGCAGTAGATAGAGATGCAAAAAATTTTCACTCAGCCTTCAGATCATGAGTGCTCAGTGAGCACATGCATTGGAGGACAGGGGTTTGATCTTGTCCATGGTAGTATCACTCTTGGCACCTAGAAAAATGCTTGGCACAGAATAGGTACTTAACAAATGTTGCCTGAGTGAGTGAATGGCCTGCAGCCCTCTTCGGGGTCTATTATTTTCAGAAAATTTTAATATTCCTTGAATATTAAAAGGGAATTTTTTCATGTTTGTCTATGAGTTACTACTAGATTGTCCTTAAGGAAAGCTATTCCAAGTGACTTCACAGAATTACCAGGGCCCTACTCTTCCCCTTAGAGGTTCATTCATTCATTCATTCATTCATTCACATAGTAGGCATATATCCAGGAAGGATGGTTAATCCTTAATTGGTTCTGGCTTCTTTCTCTGATTTCATTCTTCATTCCTTGGTTTCACCTCTGATTATGCCATAAGTCTCTGTCTCCATCAAATACCCAGTAGTTCCTGACAGATTATCTGACTATCTGTAGACCTAGACCTGATGAAGGCCTTATAAATTCTAGAAGGCCACACTTGTTCCTAGCCTGGCTGCACATTAGAATCACCTGGGAAACTTTTAAAACATCCATTACCTAAACATCAGCCCAGAAGAATTGAATTGGAATTTCTGGGGGAGGGACCAGGCATCCATAGTTGGTCAAACTCCCCAGATAATTCTGATGCAAAAAACACTGAAAATCAAGGAAGGCTATGCTCCTATGGAGAAGAATCAGGTCATATACTTGTAAATTCCAGAGATTCCTCACACCTGCTGCAGTCTCCCAAAGATTCTGCCTTCCTGCTTTGACCAGCCTTACTAACTCATTTTCCCACCTGGATTCATACTTATTTATTCATTCAGCCAAGACTCACTAAACAGCAATGTGTAGCTATTGGAGGAAGATATGAATATGACATGGTCCTTCCTATTAAAAAAAGAAGAACTGACAACCTTGTAGGAAAACCAGAAATGTGAAATGTGAAACTTCAGAAATAGTATTTGGTAGGTATAATGCCATTCATTCATTCATCAACTATTCATTGGCTGACTGTTAAATACCAGGCTTGCAGCTTAGTGATGGGGATATGGGTGACAAGAGAGTCAGTGTCTAACCTCATGGGGTTGACAGTCTGGCAGGACTAAGAGAGGTTAAACCATTGTAAGGTATGATGCCTGCTATGGTATAGAAGGTCTAGGTGCTCTAGAGACAAGCACCAATTGACTTAACCTCATTTAGGGGAGAAGGAACATTTCATTGAAGAACTGATGTTTAAACTGAGACCTCAAAGATGAAAAGCTACCAACCATACCAGTGTAAGCCTCACAGGAGCAGAAATCATATTTTATTTGTTCACTGTTGTATTCTCAGTGCAAGGCTCAAGGTAGACGCTCAGTCAATTTTTGCTGAATGGAGGAACAAATGAATGAATGGTAGCATGGGGGAGCTTGCATGCTTGAAAAACCAAGGAGAAAGTTATAGCATGTCTGAAGTCGGGAATGCCAGAGAGAAAAATCTCGAGATAGGGAGTCTTACAGCAATGAAAAGGAGATTTGACTTTCTCTTGGTAAAGTGGATATCTGTATTTTAGAAGCAGTACTTTGGCTGCAGTGGGGTTGGATAGGTGGGGTTGGATAGGAGGCGCAAGTGGGAGATTGGAGACCAGCGATGGGCGATGATGCAAGCATGATGGTGGTACGCTCTAGGGGGTGGGGAAGCGAGGATTGTACAGGCAGAATAGGCTGAGTTTGTTGATGGATTGGATTTGGGGTGAGGGAAGGAGTTGAGGCAATCCAGCTGACCCCCACATGGCTAATTTAGAAAGTTTTGAGGACAGTGATGCCATTTACTAAGGCAGGAAATGCTGATTATCAGAGCAGGTTTGGGGTAAAGATGAAGTGTTGATCTTTAGTCATACTGAGTTTGGGGTGCCCATGGGCTATTAAAGTGGAGGTGCCCAACAGGCAGTTGGGTAGATGTGTTGGGAGCTCAGGAGGGAGGCCTGAGCTGGAGGCATAGTGGTGGAAAGGCTCTGCAAAGAGGTGACAGCCGGAGCCCTGGGAGTGGCAGATCACTGGGAGGACTGTGTAAAGAAAGAGGGACAGGAACTGAATTATTTCACATTTTGCAACTGTCTTGGACATAATCAATTAGCTATTGTTATGGCACAGGCTTGCACAACCCCTCCTACACTCATGGGATGCTCCCTAAACCATAAACAGATTTGCTAAATCTTTTGACCAACACTAATAATACCTACTACTTACTGAACAACAAAACATGTGTGAGGCACCTGGCACGTTTCACCTGTGTGACTTTGGGGACAGAGCATAGCCTCTCTGTTACTTGTTTCTTAATTCTTAAAATAAGGCTAAAAGTATTTATTTCATAGGGCTATGGTGAGGGTTGAATTAGGACACATTATGTAGGTGCTTAGAGCATTTCATGGCACATCATAAACACTAAAATTTGCTCTCTGTCTCACTTATTATCATTGCTCCTATTTTATCCTTACAATTCCTCTGCACAGAAATTTGTTGCATCATTTTCATGATGAAGCTACAGAGGATCAGAGGGTAAAATAACTTGCGCAGAGTCTACCCCTAATCAATAAGGACTCTTGGTTATAAGAAATGGAAATCCACTTGTGCTCTCTTGAGTAAAGAAGGGGCATGTATGTAGGGCTGTCTCCTGGAAGCCAAGAAGATGATGCAGCTGTGTTTATCAGCCAGGGTCCTGGGTTGCAAACAAGAGAAACCAATTCTGGTTTAGCCAAGGCAAAGGGAATTTAAAGGGAAAATAAGGGAGGCTCGCAGAATTTTTGATTAAAGGCAGACGGGGCTAGGCCAAAGGCAGTGCTGGAGAGGCAAGAAGCAGGAGGTCCGGCATTGACAGCCTGAGCAGGCAATCATTACCTTGACCGTTGGGGTGAATGGTCCCTGTTGGTTTACAGCCCTGGGTTCATGTTCTGGAAGAGACCCCCTTGTTCATCCAGCTCAGGACACATGCCTGAATATGGCAGTCCGGGGAATGGGCAGATAGTTCTAGTACAACCCTCTAATACGGTGAGAGGTGGGTGCCTTCTCACACGATGACTCACAGCAGAGAGAGGTCACTTCCCAAAAGGAAAATAGGAGCACATTTTGGAAGGTACTGGGTGCCGGAGAGCTAAGAAGATGCAGCCCTGCGCTTCACCCAGCCTTGACCATAGACTGAATAGGGACTGGTGAGACTGTCTCCAAGTCCCACTCTGTGCCTCTTTGTATTTCTACTTCATTCTTCTCTTTTCCTCTTTCCTTAAAAACAAATCCTTTCTGCATCCTGAAACATAGGGTAGAAATGACTGTCCACAGTCTCAAGAGCTCTTGACTAGTCCAACCACGGTGGAACCAAAATTTCTTAGGGACATTTCAGATTTTCAGGCAAAGGGCTCATTGGTCCAACTTAGATTGGACACTTACTTCTGGTCATTTGAGATCAGGGGACAGAGACATTCAGACACTACCAATGTGGGTAGGGGAACCTGCAGGAAAAGGCCGGGGGCTCTAGTAGGATGTGAACCCCAACTCTGTGGTGTGGTAAGTCCCTAACTGTTCTGAACTTCCCCCTAATAGCAGATCCATGCTCTGAGGTCTCCAGACCAACACTGAGGGAGCTAGGCTAAGGTGGGGTCACCCTGGCATGGAGGTTCTTAGAAGTTCTTGCAGCTCAAAAGGGCAGAGATGATAACCACACACTGGTTATTATGAGGCAAGACACAATGAGGGGACATCACAGGTCAAGGCAATTCCAGGGATGTCAGTGGAGGGGGGAGGGCAAGGGGGAGGCAGCCTGAGCAGAATTTGGGACTCTGTGTTCTGTGGGAAGATGTACAAAAGAAATGAAGGCCCTGTTCCTTGCAGTTAAGGAGCAGCGCCCCATAGACCACCATTTAGGGGGACTCCAGCTCTTGGAGCTCTGGTGAATCCAGGGAAGAAGGAGAGGGTGGGAGGATAAACCCTGCATCGGGGTGCTAGAGCTCAGGTGGGGACTGAGGCACCATCAGCCGACTCCCACATTTTATAATTCAGATCCAGGGTTTCAGGGATATGAAGACTTGTCCAGTGTCCCCAGGTGATGACAGAGCTGGGACCTGCACTAGGTCTCTGAATCTTGGTCTGGGGGTACTTCCCATCCCATTGGACCTTACTATTCCCATCCCTTGCTTTAGTTTTTAGAAATAGACTTTATTCTGAATTTCATTGCCCATCCAGAAGGAAATATGTGAGAGCTACCCTCAGGACGGCTGTGGGTTTGGTGTCACCTTAGATTTCACAGTTAATCCCAAACGTAAGCTGTTGGCTGTGATATTCCTTTCCCCTCCAGTGGGCCGAGAGGGGATTAAGTGGCCACTCCTCAGCACACTGTCCGGGAACTGTCCCAGGAAACTTGTTCTTGGGCCTGGACCGGTTGGGGCACCAGGAAAACCTTCTAGCTCCAGTTTCACACTTGGCCTGTCTGAGATTAGCACAAAGTCGTTTACCCAGAAATCTGCAATGTGGGGGCATGGGATGAATTAGCCGTGGAGAGGCTGGCTCACTGCACCAGCCAGGGAAGACTCTGCTGGGGGCAACAACAAAATTTTGCTGAAACTGCATCTACCACACTCCAGGATTCTCCTGAGAATAGTTTATAAATTTTCTTTGTCTTTTTTTTTCCATTTTTTAAACTTAAGTGTTAGTGTATATTTTTAAACTTTTTAAATTGTGTAATATGACATATATGCAAAGCACAGAAAGAAAAAAGCAATAGTTTTCAAAGCACTCTAGCGTATATTTTTGAATAGGCAATAAGTATATTTGGAAAGTCTGAAGTTCAAAAGTGCAAAAGGCTTTGCAGTGAAAAGTTCCCCTCTCACCCCGTGTTCCCCACACAGCTGGCTCTGCCACCTGAAGGCAGCGGGTGGTAGTTGGCATGTTTTTGCCAACCAAGAGAGAACCTGCCTGATGATTGCCTGCAGTGTTTGGGCCAAGGAATCTTCTCGAAGGTGAACTGTTAGCTGGAGTTTATTCCCCCTGAATCCTAGCTGAGCCAGGGCACCTTTGAGAGCCCTTAAAGGCAGTGGGCAGCAGGCTGGCTATGAGGGCAAGCCCCGGATCTGACTCCCATGCCCTGTGGAATCCCAGGCAAGTTCCAGACTTTCCTCAATGGCCTCACCTGCAAAAAGGGGAGAGGAGAGGATTACATGCAATCTTTCACATACCTGACACATTATCAAGAGCATGCATTGCACATTTAATTCTTGCTATAACCTGCTCATGGTCTAATTGCCCCACTAGAAGCTCCTCTGGGATAAGGCTATGCTGGTCAAGTACCACTGTATGCCTGGTCCATGGCTGGGTGGCAAGTGCGTGACAGATAATCAGTGAATATTAAGGCTAAAGGTGTGAAGTGCTTGCTGTGTCAGTGTCTATACTAAACCCCCTACAGATGAATGCATTCTGTTCTCACCACAGCTGCCCTCTGAACTGCCTCATCCATGCTGCACAGATGAGAAAACTGAGGCACAGAGAGGTGGCTTGTCATCAGCCTAGAGAACAGCAACTCCAGCAGTCTGGCTTCAGTGCCCAGGGCACTCAGAGGGTGACTAGCTCTTCCCAGTTTTCCCAGGACTGTCCTGGTTTTAAAACTGCCTCCCAAGACAGACAAGCCACGACGGATAGACCAAGATGGTAATGGAGTAGGGTGATGTGAGTGAGGCACTCACCTGGGTGCAAAAGTTAGGATGATTCCAAAAACCTCTGAAATCAAGATAAGATTTCAGTGCAATATTTAAAAAATAATGTAAATGAATGCCCCACTCCCCCACCCCCCAAATCCATGATGAACAAAATAACAATTTAAATAAAGACAGGATCAGGGCCAGCGAGAGTCACCACTTCACTGCTCCTGCCTTTTAAACAGCAGGTTTGGTGGGAAAAGCAGGGCCAGGTGTAATGACGGGATGAACAGCCCATGGCAGGTCAGTGGAGACAGAGAGGCACTTCCCTCCTCTCCCAGTGGGGCCCAGGGGCACTGTACCTTCTGGTCTGTCTCCCGGGGGCAGGAATTAAAGGCAGTAGGAGTAGCCGCTGCAAAGCTATGCAAGAGGTGGTTTGTCCTTCCCTCTGGGATGGGTGTGTGGCTAACAGAAAGGCCTGCGGGATGATGGTTTGCAGAGCATCAGTAGAAGGACCTCTATGGGAAAAAGCCATGAGCAAATTGTTGGGGGTGTGATTTGCAGCAAGACAGCAAGGAATAGAGGTTATCCTGGAGGTTATTCTTACGCATTATATAGATATCCCCTTTTTAGTTTAAGGTGTATCAGAGAGGCTAGAGAGAAGTCCCTGAAACTGTAGAGCTGTGTTCCAATAGCCATGTTTCTTGATGATGATTGTATAATGATATAGCTTTCACAGTGTGATTGTGTGATTATGAAAACCTTGTGTCTGGTGCTCCTTTTATCTACAGTATGAACAAATGAGTAAAACATATGGATTAAAAATAAATAAATAATGGGGGAACAAGTGTAAAAATTAAAAAAAAAAAAAAAGACTGCAAGGATTGGTGAGGTGTAATATCTAGGCGCCTCTAACAAGCCAGAAGCAGCTACAGAAGACAGACCATCACCCCTCAGCACCTCTTAAGATTAAGAGGTGAAAACTCCTTGAGGGGGAATTTGAGGCAGGCTAGAACAGAAAGAGAGAGGGAGGAAAAAACATGAAGTAGCCCTTGAACAAGGACAGTTAATCAAGATCAGCAGTCCCTGTGTCTGCACAGGCACTCTGACCAGGGGCTACCCCTAGGGGAAATATCCAGTGGCAGCTGACCGATCCAAACCCAACTACCCCTACCTGAGTGAGTCATCCAGGGAGAAGGATGGAACCAACAGACCTATCCAATGCACTACCTACCAACAGGCACTGCTCTGGGGACAGGGGAAGATAGAAGAAAGAGCCCAGAACAAGGAAGTGGGAAGGGGAATAAGTAAAGCTAATCCATAGACACAAATGGCCCACATTGCCTCTTGCTCTCTCAACCCTGTCTTTGTGAGAGTGCTTGCATGTCCTCTTATATGTGTGTCTAGTAAATTTTCTGCCTCTGAAAAAAAAAAAACCTAAAAACATAACATCTGGGGGAAATGGATGCTTCCTTTCTTTCTCCAAAGGATGGCTCATTTGTGACTCTTAGCCAGCAATTACAAGTTTCCAGTATGATTTTGCTATTGATTAAATGCCTATTTTTGCATCCACTTTAGATTTCTGTAGATTGGGAAGAGCAGCACGTCTCTCCCAAGTGTTATTTCAATAACACTGCCACTTGGCAGAGATTTTAAGGAGCTCATCGTAGGGGTCTCAGAACTCTTGATTTTCTCCCTGAAATTTTTTCTCTTTCATTTCCGCCATCACAGTAAGTAACACCACCATCCACCCACTGCTCAAGCTAAAATCCTGGGAGTCATGGAAGATTTCTTTCTTTTCCTTTGTCATGGTCCATCAACAATTAGTGGCCCAAGGTGCCCAACCATCCAGGTTTGACAGGAATGTTCTCATTCTAGCCCTGAAAATCATCAGTCCCAGGCATTCGAGGACAATTGCTTACCCCAAACTGCCACAGCCACCTGAGTCCAAGCTGCCCTGTTATTTAACTTCTTAGCTGGTCTCCCTGCTTCACTTTGGGCCCACAGTCATTTCTCCATCAAGCAGCAGAGTGAGCTTTTGGACAATAGAAGCAGAGGAAAGCATCCTCTGCTTGAGCCAGCCCCTCTGATGCATTTTGACCCAAATCCAGCCCTCAGCACTTCCTCTCAGACCCTGTGTGACTGCTCCTGACCCCCTGCAGTCTCTCTGGCACAGGACTTCCTAAGTTACTATGCTAGAGTCACATATCTTCCACATGCCAAGTCTTCCTGCCCTATCTTTGCCTTTGCTGCCCCATCCTTAAGACTGCTGTTCCCAGATCTTCACGTGGAGCCTCCTTCTCACAGTTAATGTCTCAGCACAAATATCACCATCTCAGAAAGCCCTGCCCCAAGCTATCACTTCCTGTCTATGTTTTAGCCTCCTTTGTATGTGTCACTGCTCCAAATAACTGTGTGTATCTTGATTTACTTGTTCCATGCCTTTCAGCCCCTCTCTGCTCTCTCTAGATTGCAGGATTTTTGTCTTGTTCACCACTAAATCACCAATGCCTAGAACAGTACTTGGCACACAGTTGATGCTTAATAAGAGAGTGGAAGGAAGTCGTCTCTCATCACAGGATACAAAACAGCCAAAGTATTTCCACCTTCCAAGATCTTTTAGTATTTAGGGGTGAGAAGTCCAAAGCACTAGAAGGGAACATGTAATTATTAAGTACTGTTCAAAAAGAAAAGGATCCCTGGGTCTTTGTGGAGGTTTTGAGTCCTGACAGAAAATATGCTTCCCAGAGGTGAAGCTTAGGGCATCTTAATGGTATTCCTACATGTGGAAGGATGGAGGCAGCCATGAGCAGTGTGCTGGCTTTCTCGTGGCTCTACAAAAAGGGACTCGTTCCAAAATGTTTTCTCTTTTAAAGCAACTCCATCTTCAATGGGTGGAAACGCACCTCTATGGAAATCATCTAATCAAAAGTTACCAACCACAACTGGATGGCTCACATCTCCATGGGAACAATCAAAATGCTCCCACCCAGCAATATTGAATGAGGGTTAAATGACATGGCTTTTCTGGGGTCCATCACAGATTCAAACTGACACAGAGGGCTTTTTTGTTTCTTAACTTTTATTGTGGTAGTCTATCTATCTATCTATCGATCTATTTATCTATCTATGTGTAACACAACATTTCCCATTTTAACCATTTTAATTTAAGATTATTTTTTTCATGGTCCAGAAATTGAACCCAGCTTGCCCACATGGAAGGTGAGCATTCTACCACTGAACCACCCTAACCATTTTAATTGAAATATACAGTTCAAACAATTCAGTGGTTTCAGTGGCAATGTTGTGTTATCATCACCCTAATCCATTCCAAAGCTTTCCCATGACCCCAAACAGCAATGCTACTTATTAAACAATGACAGCTCTGCATCCGCACCCCACTCCCATCGGTCTAATCTACTTTCTGTCTCTATAAATTCACCCAGGCTAGGTATTTCATATAAGTGGAGTCATACAATATTTGTCCTTTTGTGGCTGGCATCTTACAATGTTTTTTAAGGTTCATCCACATTGTAGCATGTATCAGTGCTTCATTCCTTTCTATGGTTGGAGCCTCTGTATTATATGGCACATTTTGTTTATCCATTCATCTATCAATGGGCAATTGGATTGTTTCTACCATTTGACTGTTGTGAATGATGTACTATGAAAATTGGTTTACAAATGTGTCCAAGTCTGTTTTTAATTCTTTGGGGTATATACCTATAAGTGGGATTGCCAGGTCATATGGTAATTCTATGTTTAACTTTTTGAGGAACTCCAGCTATATTCCTAGTGGCTGTACCATTTTATATTCCTGCCAGCAATACATGAGCAGTACAGTTTTTAAACTTCCTCCCCAACACTTGTTATCTTCCATTGAAAAAAAAAAATAACACCCATCCTAGCAGGTGTGAAGTGATATCTCGATGTGATTTTGATTTGCATTTCCCATCAGGGAAAGCTTTTGAGCAATACATCCAGGTGGTATTTGGGTGAATATCATTCAAAGTGCAGGGGCTGCTGCCATGTTAATTCTGTCATGAGGGGTGAAGGGAAGAGGGTAGGACTGGGGAAAGGAAACAGATATAGGGAACTTTAAGAGGGAAGAATTGACTGGTTTTTGTGGCAGTTTGGTTCTTGGTGGCAAAGTGGAAGGAAGAAGCAAAGATGGGGAAAACCAAATAGAATTAGGAAATTGGTTGGATGTTTTTGGCAAAGGTGAGGGTGCATGAAGGGTTACGGGGATCTGGTGGATGGAGTGGGATCTCTCTGGGAGGTGCCGGTTTGGGAGAGTCACGCTAATACAATGGCTCTGCAGACCAGCATGTGCGGCCCAGGCAGGACATCTCATGATGCTCTCCTGCAGCCATTTGGATCCACAGGGCTAGAGAGACTTCTTGAATGTCTTTGGGTCAAGGACTTTTTCTGGGTATGAAGAAAGCTCTTGACTGGCTTCCCAGAAAATGCACATACCTACATACTCAAAAAAACTTGCATTCAAATCTAACCCAGTTGCCAAATGTGTGTGTGCTTATGAGTGCTTGTGAGACTGACTTTTGTGCATGGGGAGGATTATTCAGAAAAGATTCCAATTGTATTTTTTTTAATTAATTATTATTATTTTTTGTATGCTGTATGGTGGGGTCACATTTCATCCTTTTTTCTTTGTGAATAGCCCATTATTGCAGCACCATTTGTTGAATTTTGTTAGTCTGTTTTTGTCAGTTTCTTTGTTTGGGATGTGCATGGGCTGGGAATCGAACCCGGGTCTCCCGCATGAAATTCCAGTTTTAAAAGAATCATTTTAAACTTGTAGATTATAGTTTTCAGGAAAGTAAACGTAGTACAGAAAGCATTTGCAGAGTCTCAGTTAGAGCCCTTGGTATTCTCTACAGTTAAAGTGTGGCTCAACAAATGAGGGTGGGCCTTAATCCTTGTTACTGCAGCCTTATAAGGAGAACCAGGGAGTCACAGAAATGAGATAGGTGGTGTGAGACAGGGACTCAATCAAAGAAACCCCAAGGATTGTGGCAAGTCAACACTGGAATGCAACTGACCCCTAGAAGAAGCAAGCAGCAGAGCTCCTGAAAACATGAGACAAATTCCCATTGTTTAAACCAATCCATTGTGAGGTATTCATCATGGCAGCCTGGAAAACTAGGACACTAAATTATCCCTAATATTTCAAGAAGTTAAAAGAGCAGGTATTTACAGATTATTTCTAAACCTACTCTAGCTTCAATTTACTTTGTAGCTCTTTTTTCACTCTGAATCTCCTCCCCACTCCAGTTTAATGATGCCTACCCATCAAGGAAAAGTTCTATCATGCCACACAGTTCTGTGAATGCCTCCCAAGGAATATGGAGGTGTCTGCTCAACAGATGGGCAGTTTCTGCCTCATGCAAGATCTGAAACTGTGACCTTCAGGTTCATTCCAATTATACACCAACCTGGTGCTAAGTCTTTTTTTCACAATCACTATTCTGTCGGGGGCTCTTAACTTAAAGTTATAATTTCTAATCCACACACAGACATCTGCCTCTCTGCCCAGGCTGCTGCTCCATTATAAGATTGCATTTTCTTTTCTTCTGTTCCTTTTTTTTTTTACTAGATTTGATTTTGTTTTTTGTTGTTGTTGAATTTTTACTCTTAGGATATTTGAAAGTCTTTTCTATCTAACTCCAAAGATCTTCAACTTGATGGGATTCTTTCTCTTTTTATATTCACATCTGGTGGGAGTGTTACCATCAGAAAACATGGTTCTAAATAGTCAGGTCCACCTGATTGCACATTAAGCAGAGAAACAAGTCTCCTTATCTTGATGACAAGGTGAGTTTATTGAAGATGCATCATCAAGGAACTGGAGGAAAGACTTCCCAGGAACAACTCAGAGTGGGAAGGGTGGTTTGGGCCTTTATAATTCCAAACAGACAAAGAAATGACAAAAGTTCAGAAGAAAGCAGAAAAAAGATAATTAAAAAAACTAAGTAAAAGTCACAGATTCATTAAAATTGAGTACCCTTTTAGTTATCCAGCTGTCAGCTGTCCACAACTTACAGATGGTGCAATGAAGTCTGACTGAGTCTCTCCAGGCTTTGTCCGACTCTGTGATCACATAAATCTCAGACTGTGCCAGTGAGGCTATAAGAGACCCATGAACCCCAAATTATGACTCCTCAAGTTGGGTTAACAGTTGAATTTAAAGAAAGCAGGGCAGAGAAGAGAACTTGTTCTAAGAGGGTAAGCGGGGGATGGGAGGATGTCAAGTTATGACAGCACAGATAGCCAGGAGTCAAGAGGAAAACTAGAACCATGCAGTGTTACAGAAGTCAAGGGTGGAAACTGTTTCCAGAAAAAGCCATTCATCAAAAATGTCAAAACTACAGGAAGGCTAAGATGCGTGAAGATAAAAAAACCAAAAATCAGTGGGTGTAGAAGAGCTTGATTGGTGAATCTAGCAGAAACTTCTCTGACACCAGGTATAAAGGCCAGGGGAGCTTTCCCTTTTCCAAAACTGTATTAGAATTTCTCAATCACCCATGCTGTATTGTTGTCAAAGGGGCAGCTGTATGTTTTCATACTGTACCTGTCATACCAGATGTACAAACTTCTGTCAAACTCCCTTAATTTATTTTGCTGGAGACTTACCAGCATGACAAAAAAAGACTAAGTCTTCTACCAATTAAGGTTCTTTTGAAGAAAGAAGATGACTCTCTGTAACTCAAGGTTTCTCAGCTATTGACAGTTGGGGCCACATAATTTATTTATTTATTTATTTTGAAGGGGCTGTTTTGTGCATTGTAAGATGTTTGGCAGAATCCCTGGCCTCTATACACCAGGTGCCAGTAGCACCCCTTCCCCTTGTAACAACCAAAATATCTCCTTGGAGCAAAATTGCCCCTAGTAGAGAACCAATGCTCTAGTTCTTTTAAGCAGAGAGAGCTTCAATTCAGGGAATGAGGTGTTTTCAGACTGCCCAGGAGGTATGAGAGCGAGGCTAGGATCCCAGAACCCACCAGAAGTGGCCTCTCTGGGGCTCTGTCACCTCCGCTTTAATCACTGGGTGCCTTTATCATCGCCTTGCTCTGTTAGAAGGGGTCTCCTTGACTATCTTTTTGTTAATTGGGTAACATATATTTATCATGAAACTTGTCACTTCAGCCACTTTTAAATGTAAAATTCAGTGACATTAATTGTATGTACAATGTTATGCAACTGTGACCACATCCGTTACCAAAATTTCCCATGACCCCAAACAGAAATTCTATACCCATTAAACAAGAATTCACCATTCTCCCTCTAGCCCCTAGGAACCTCTAAGCTAGTCTCTGTCTTTGTAAATTTGCTGATTCTAGAGATTTCCTATAAGTGGGATAATACAATATTTGTCCTTTTGTGTCTGGCTTACTTCATTTGATATATTTTTAATGTTCATCCATGTCGTAGTATGTGTTAGGAATGAATTCCTTTTTATGGCTTAATATTCTGTTGAATGGATATACCACATTTCATTTAACCATTCATCTGTGGGTTGGTTCCACCTTTTGTCTATCATGAATACTGCTGCTATGTACAGATAACAACCCAAGCCCCCGCTTGCACTTCTTTGGGGGATATACCTATAGATGAACTTTCTGGGTCATATAGTAATTCTGTGTATTACTTTTGAGGAACTACCAACCTGTTTTCCACAGTGGCTTATTCCATTTTACGTTCCCACCATCATGAGGGTACCAAGAGGGAAGGATCATGTGGGTCAAAAGCTGTTGACAGGCTGAGTGAGATGACTGAGCATTGGAACTTGGATTTAGCAATATGGAAGGCAGTAGTGACATTGACAAGCTGTTTGAGTGGTATACTGGGAACAGAAGTTTAATTAGAATGAGTTCAATGGGTTCAAGAGAGAAAGGGAGAGAGAAGGGGAGGGAGGAAAGAAGTAGAGGCAGGAAATATGGACAATTTGTTGAAGGAATTTTCTCAAAAAAGAACTGGAGCAATAACTAAAGGGGTGTGTGAGGGTCAAAATAGAGTTTTTCTAAAGATGGAAGAAGCAAGCAAGTTGTATGCCCATGGGAAACATTTGGAAAGAGGGAAGAGCTAGATGTTGCAGGAGAGAAAGAGAAGGGGACAACTGATGGATAGATGTCCTGGAGCAGAGGAGAAGGGACAAGGCAAGGCATTTGTAGGGGGTCATCTGTGATAAAAGGACAGGCCAACCATATAACAGGAGGGAATGCAGTATTATCAGGTGAGTGAAGAAGGAGTTTGTGGTCCCAGTTTACCAGCACAACAAAAAAGATGAAGTCTTCCAATGGTGGGCAGCCTGCTGCTGGAGCACGTACTTCCTCCCTTCTATCTTCCACTGTGGAATGCTCACTGGGTGCACACTTGGGGACCCTAGCTCTGGCCTTATGCTGGGTCATGTGCAGTGTTATGCTCAGTACCCACTTGCCCATCAAATGTCCATCAAGGACTCTGGGTCTACCACGGTGCTCATCTGCAGTAAGAAGTGAAGTCACCATGAAGGGCATTTGTGGTTTCCAGTAGAATGGAGTTGGACCCAGGCATGATTTGAAGTCTGTACAACTTTAAAATACTCAGGGCTGCCACTGGGTCACTCTCTTGTATGAATTAGGAAAAAGAGCATTGAATCTGATTGGATACAGTCCCAAGTAAATAAAAAATAGGAAACAGGGTTTGGTGGGAGGAAATGCGTTAAAGCTGTAGTAGTGGCTCTTCACTGATGGGGAGAGCCTGGGTACCTTTCCCTTCTCTTTCACCCTTTTTGGAGTATTTTTCACAATTTACATCAAGACTCTGACATAGCTATTTGAAATCTTCAGTAATTTTTTTCAAATCTAAGAGTTGGATCAAATTTTCAAACCACAACTCAGGAATCCCAGGGGTTTACAGAGCTTTACCCCAATGCCAACCCCACTCCCTCACCCCAGTCCAAGGTTGTCCAAGAGCAGGAAGGCTGATTGGGAGGGGGGCGGGCAGCAGACATGGGGAATCCAGGCCCCACCTCTGATCCATTGGAGCAATTCTACTTTTATCTGTTCGCCGTGAAAATTCATTGGGCTAGATGATTTATAAGATCTCCTCCAACCTAAACAGCTAGACTTCTGTGTTATCTATAAATTGTTGATAACAGTAATAGTACTGATTTTATCTCAACAAAGGTTTACACAGAATTTTACATAGGATAGTATCTTAAGTGCCTAAGAGAGAAAGGAATGCTTTGACAGGTTCCTAGTGAGAGAGGTCAATGTATTTGAAGGGGCTACTTGGGAAGCTTCTGGATAGAAGTGCACTTTGGCCAGATTTACTGTAAAGGGGAGGGACTCTGTAACTTGTGCAATAAACCAAAATTAGGAGAGTTCCATTTCCTGAAATAACATGCTAATGAGACAAAGCCATGTTTGCTTTATGGACCCACTGCCCACTGCCATTTCCCTATGAGGCATGAATCATGCTCAAGGCTCCTACTTTGGACATCAACAAGAATGAAATAATTGCAGTTAAAAATGGCAAGCCTCCTAACCATTTTTGGTTAGGGGTGCTCACATCTCCCACAAGGAAGGGAAAGGATGTCAATTTTGTTAGGTTCCTTTAAGGGCAAAGAGCTTGTGAAGTTCACATTAACTAGCAGCTGTTCCTAGCATGCAATCCTCGGACCCCTGCCCAGTGTTAACAGGGGCACATCATAGGGACAAGCAGCCCCTCCCCACTTTTGTGATGAGATAGAGCCAAAAGAGAAAGCCCATCACCATTCCATGTGGGGAGACATCAGGGGTGACCTTCCTAAAATGAACCAGGTTCTGATAAAAGGGAAAGTAGTATAAGAGTCATCACCAGGTTGATGACTTAGCTCAGTCCTGGGTCATTCATTCTACAAAGGCCAATTGAGATCTACTCTGAGCCAGACACCATGCTAGGTTTAGAGGAGATGGCAGTGAATAAAGGATGAAGATCCTTGGCCTCATATAACATGTTGTCACCAAGAATTTAAGTTCCTCGAAGAAGTAGGTGGTAATGCCAGGCAGGAGTAGCAAGCTAGCAAGCAGCTAGGGTGCTGCATTTGGCCTGAGATGTATTTTGTCTGGCTTCTCTGGTGGTGTATTGTTTGTTTTTAATTTGAGTCAACATCTAAAAATTCTGAAATTTTCTTTTCTGGCTTCTTGAAATGTAGGAGCATTAGCACTCCTGGCCCTACTCCTTGACAGCAACCATCAGCTGAAGCTGAGAAGTGGCTGTGCCCTTTGGTTATACCTGCCTTTTTTACTCAGACCTACCTGGTACCCAGAGATGGGAAGATTAATAAACATGATTCTTGCCTTTCCTCAAGGAAGGCTTCCTGGAGGAGGTGATACACAAGAAGGGGAGAGATGAGGCTGGAGTTGTAGGCAGGAGCCGTGAGGTCTCTGCTAGAGCAGAGTTTGGGTTCTGTCTTAAAGGCCAGCAGTGCTCTAGCTTCAGTGCACACCAGAATCACCTGGAGAGTTGCTGGTTTGGTAGATCTGTGTGTGTGGGGTGGGGGGGGGCGCCTGGGAAGTTGCACCACCAGCAAGTACCCAGGGGCTGGTTTGGGGACTACACTTAGGAACCACTGTTTAGACAGTGGGGAACTATTGTGAGATCTCTGGCCTGTCTCTTACTGTCTAGCAAAATATAAAACATCTTTGGCTGTATGAGCTGTGTCCAGTCCTATTGCTGGACTGCTGCTTTAGGGATTTAGATCCCAGTCACCTGGCAGTTGTGTCACGCCTTTTCCTCAGGCACCACTGGCCCAAAAATCTGTGCTGCCAGCAATCCAGGCATGGATGGGCCACTCTGCTCTGGTTTTGGAGTAGGGCAGAAGCCAGTGGTGAGCTGGATTGGGGACTGAGAATGGTACAGAGTAAAAATATAAAGAAAGATGCCCGCAGGTAGAAAATGAACGTGTTAATTTCATGGAAAACCTTCAGGCTGGAATTTCATCAGGTAAAGAAGTGGTGCAGTCAGGAGCCTTTTGAGATCCTGGAGGAAATGAAAATGTACATTTGTACGAACCTGAGAGTGAGCGGTGCCTTAAAATGTGTGCCTTCATTGCCCTCTCGCCTCACCCACTGCTTGGCTCTGGACTTCCTGATTTTGAATCCCAATTGGTTGGGGAAGTAATTGACCCCTGTGGCCTGGCTTTTTCATCTCAACTGTCAAAATAATCAAGCCCCTGTGAGGATTATATGAGGTAACACATGAGAAGTCAGATTTAGTGCTTGGAAGATAAAGAGGCTCACTATATATAGTAAAGATAATAACCAGTACAGCAAACCTACTGTGTGCCAAACATTACATTGCAAGCTATAAATTCTTCGACTAATTTACTAATTTATGGCAGTTCATTCCACTTGATTTTAAGGGAGCATTTCTAACTTAAAATTTCCACGAAGGCAGGGACCAAACCTTTCTCCACTTCATTTCCAGTGCAAACATAGTGCCTGACATGCACAGTGGGTGCCCAGTAAAGGCTTGTTGACTGCTCTGTAGGTGTAGGGGGTGGGGCAGCTGTCTATGGAACGGAGACACTGTTGCTTGCCAGGGAGAAGGGATAGAGGAGACCTCAACTCTTGGAGCAAAATGAAATACAAGAATTGTTAGTCAGTGTAATTGTGAAAACCTTGTGTCTGTTGGTTCCTTTTATCCATCGTGCAGACAGATGAGTAAAACATATGGATTAAAAATAAATAAATAATCGAGGGAACAAATGTTAAAATTAAAAAAATATATATTGGGTGGATGGAAATACTAGTGGTTGATGAGAGGGAGAGGTAAGGGGTATGGTATATATGAGTTTTTTCTTTTTATTTCTTTTTCTGGAGTGATGCAAATGTTCTAAGAAATGATTATGGGGATGAATATACAACTATGTGATGATATTATGAGCCATTGATTGTACACCATGTATGGAATGTTTGTATGTTAAGAATGTATGTGCTAAAAAAATAGTTTAAAAAAAAGAACATATGTGCTTGTACATTGTTTTATCAATAAAAATTAAAAAAAAGAGAATTGTTAGTCATCCTAGGACAGGATGGAGAAGAAGTTAGTCATGATAATTAAACCAGTAGCAGTGAAAAGAGAAGAGAAGCAGGGTATTTTAAGGTAGCATTTCTAACTTAAAAAAAAAAAAAACATCTGGCTTCATGGGGCAAGATCCAAATGCAAAACAAAGTCTCTATGTATATATATAGTGTATACATAGTGTGTATATTATATATAGTGTAGTGAGAAGGGTTTGAGAACATGAGAGGCCAGGGTTTGAAATTCTGGCTAGATCTCATGTATAGTTCCTTGACCAAGTCTTTCCAAGCCTTAGTGTCCTAATTTCTTAAATGATGCTGCCCTAAATACAGACCCATAACAAGAGGAAATGGAATAGTCACTCGCTGACCATCTACTATGTGCCAAGCACTATAACACTATTACCAAATGACCTATAAACTGTACAGAGTTCTATAGACTTTATTATTGGGACATGTTAGTTTTGACTCTGTGAAAGCATTCACGACTCTAACCAGTACTGATAATCATTACTGTGATTGTTCCCTACCAAATCAGACCCCGCACAATGCACTTTATTCTGCTTAACATTCCCATTCACCAATTTCATAATGGATGATTCTGTTATATCAGTCAGCATAATTCTTTTGGGCTTATTTGTTACGAAGCACCATTAAAGGACTGACTATTGCAAGCACAATGCTTTGTAAAATTTTACTATGCTTTGTAAAATTCCTTTGGTTAATGTCATATACCTTCATCTTATCCAAATACTCATAACCACCCTTGGGTATGGTTTGAGCAGGAATTATCCCATTGTTATTGAGAAGAATCTGCTCCAAACTTAAACAAACACTCAAGGTTTTGGAGGACTCTGGAGCAATTTCTTTTCAAAACACTTGCTTTCAAAATTCCTATTACAAAGGGAAAATGTGTTATTGGAAAATATAATAGGAAAATCTGGAATATCTAGTTTGTTTTTACCTAAAGGACACCATAGGTTTTAGCTGGTCACATTTCTCTCTTCTAGTTGGTGACTAGAAAACTAAGAACCAAAATTGGCTTAACTCCAAAAGCTGTAAATCTGCATTCATATGAAATGCAGTTTCATATGAAATATGGTCGAACCATATGAAATTGCTTCTATTTTAACTTTTTGACCTAATGAAAATGGTAATTTCATAGGGTTCAGCCTAAAATGTAATACTTGCCTCTCTCCTGCTTACTTCCCTACTATTACTTTCCCTTTACCTCTTCTTTCTCACTTATTTCTGAATCAATTTTATTTTGTCTATTTGTAAGTTGCCTTAAACCCTTTTTTGGAGCAGCCCACAAATAGAAAATAAAATCATCTATCATCCCGCTACTAGAGATAACTACTGTGAACATTTTTGTGCTTTACTTTCAAGTATTTTTCTCGCATATTTACATACCTCTTAAAGCAAGGCTGAAAACAGCCTATAATTATGTCAATCTGTGTTCTGTTGCTTTAGCATTTCTCCATTTAAACCTGTTCTTTGAGTTGAAGTCTGGTACTTTCCCATGACGATGTAACACAGGATTTGGCTTTTTTTTTTTTTTTAATTCTGGCCATACCTCAGGGGATACGTAGTTTCTTTTGTCAGCCCAGCGGTAGGCCCTAGGAAGAGGCTCCTAACCACTGCAAAATTCAAGGTGGTTTGGTTCAGGTGTTATTTTTGGAACCACTTTTTCAGGCTTTTATGATGCAATTCACTCTATGTCTCTTTTTACTGCAGTAGTGGTCAGGAAGGAGAGTTATGGGCAGACTCCGTGCGTTCTGCATATTTAACACAGTTCTGTCCACACTGTTGGCCCCTGGCCCCTGGGCCCTGGCTCCTGGGGACGGGTCTGCAGCAAGCAGACCTGGAACACAGCTGGGGGTCATGGGGGCAGTATCTGCCCTCCCCACCTCCATCGTGACTTCAGTGACTGGCAGCGTCTTTCTGCTGGGAAATTTGGAATGGACAGGGCAGGGCCAGGGCTTTTTCTGCGGGTCTGAATTCTTTGGTTTTCCTAGGCCTGATGACTCAGAGGGTGTGTCACTGAGCCCAGGAAAAGGAAAGAGAACCTAGGCTCCTGGGTATCCTTCTCTTGTTTCGACACAGCCCATCTTCCAGGGAGGAGCGTCAACCCCCTCTCTGGAGCCTCTCTCTCTGCCTTTTCTACTTTGTAAAGAACACCAGCCACACTGATTTAATTAGGACGCTGGCAGGAAGAAGTGCCAGAAAGCCCAGTGGACAAACCATAGCTGAGGGTGGAAAAGGCACTGGCCAGGGTCTGGACATCCCAAGAATTCATTCAATGTCAGAGGGTGGAAATTGGCAGCCTGTAACCTAACTGGCTTACAGATATGCTTTGTTGGGCCTGCTTAATATATTTTTTTAAATGGAAAATTTCATATAAAAATTGGGATATCTGGTTTCTCTTGAAAAGCCCAAACTTCTGGCAGCATCAGCTCATGTCTTTCATGCAACATCTAGAACTGAGTAGCATCTGGCCCTTGACAGGGCAAGCCCTCTCCAGATTGCACACAGAGATCCATCCCTTTTCTGCCTGTCTAACTGCCCCCCCCCCCCCGTCCCGTTTGTCCTCTGCGCGGAACTTAGGGTGTGACAGAGTGTGGTGCACTCTGTACTTGCCACTTTGTTTACTCATCTCCTAAACAGAACTGATGGATGGTGAGCAGGTGCTCCAGAAGCCATTAGCACTTTTGAAGATGTTTCCTTCTCCTGTCTCTGGTGTTTCTCTCCCCACTCTACTCCTGCAGGTCCATGCAGGAAACATTTCAGGAGGGAGGAAGAGGTCAGAGTCACTGTTATGCAGACTGCGCTTTCCCTGATATAAACTCCCACCAATGCCTGCATCAACCCCCCAGGGGGTATTCTTTTTAGATAATTTGTGTGCATGATAGTAGGTACAAAAGGGTGGCATTTGTGTTCACCTAATGGTTATTTTAAATTTACTGTGTATTTCAGCAGATTTTCAGATAAGCCGAAGGAATATAGATACCTGACAAAAATGTTTTAAATGCACTCTCATCCTTGTCAATGCTCAAACATACAAAGCAGGCAGTCTACCTGTTATGTAAGGCTGGTCTCAATGTTGTCCCCATTTAACAGAAGACAGAAGCTCAGAGTGCTCAGGTAGCTCGTTCAAGCTGTGAAGTAACAGAATTAAGTGGATGGTTGGATGGATTAAATTTTACGTCTTTTTTTTTTTAATTCAAAAATTAGCAAAAAAAAATTTAACATGTATGAGTATCTATATCTGCATAAATAAATAATTCAAGCAATATTGAAATATTAAGTCTCACCCTCAGATTGCCCCTGTTAGAAATATCTAATTAACCAGATACTTTGCAGGGCGGGGTAGGGGATGCCTATTAGGTACACTAGGAGCTAAGGCCAAATAGAAGACTACTGTTAAGCCACACTGCCAACCCTGAGTTGTGTGTGTGTGTGTCTGTGTGTCTGTGTGTGTGTTTTGCCACGGCTCTATCAACATTGGGTTTTATGATTTTATCTTTTATTTTGGTAGTTTAATCAATACAGCCTTGTTCATGGTGTGAATATGACATGTCCTGAGGGCTGTTGGCAAGACCTTTCTGTGCAGTCTGGGTGCTTGGGAATGACTCACATAACTTCTTTTGGCATTTTCTTTTCAGGCCTGGTGAGCCCAGCCTCAGCAGGGAACAGAAGGGAGATTCAGGCCACGTGGATGGCTTTCAGATTTAACTTCAGAATTGTGAGTTCTTTAACCTTTATTTTTATTATTTAATTTATTCATCACTATCAATTAACTTTAAATAATGTGATAAAATTTCCATCATGTACTACGTGGCCTCTTACAGAGAATTTTAAATCCCCAGTGATAAAAAATGTTTTAAGTCGGAAGTAAAAAGCACACTATTTCCATCTTTAAGGATGAGCACGAGTTCCTGGATGTGGTTTTCATTTCTAAGTGAAGAAGACCGGCCTGGTGGTAGCTGGTGGGGGGCAGGGTGGGCACACATGGTGTGCAGAGTCGCATTTTAATCTTTTGCTGTCAATTGCACACATGGAGCGTCGGGTCTGTTGGGAACCCCTTGGCTGCCACAAAGGCATGGCCACCAGCTAGGGAGTTTGTTTGGGTAGGAGGGACCCAGGTCCTCGCCCCCCACCCCCCACCATA